>ML811640.1:7524-56130 GCA_009831015.1 Picea engelmannii | reverse complement strand
CATTTATAGGTGCTTTCTACTTCAATGAGAGAGATGTGTAATTAATATGGAGTTGGAATGCCACATTTGAAAAAATATTAATAATAAAAAATAATTTCAACGTGGACCATAAATAAAATATTTCTATGTCCACCTATTTTAATATCATCTCGTATCCCCCAGATGGGGTGTTAAACGCTCCTTGATGACAAGAAGACAAATGTCCAGACTTGCTACCACCTGGTACCCCAAGCTCTCTCTAATATTGATGACGCTTGTGTCAAAAATCATTGTTGCTTCACAACTTGTACTCTCTTTAACTCGGGAAAGTATGCTAATGGATCGATTCAATGACTCTGGAAATATATGCTCGTGCGAGAACACATGGGTGATAATGTCAGAGTTTAATGAGCACAAAAAAGGTAGGTTTGGGATTCTTTTAAGCAAAAAAATGTAAACCTTTTGCATTCATGTCTTCACTTTAGATATGTGGTCTCATCTTTCTAATACCTCTCTTATCTGGTTTGGTTTTACCCTTCGTCAGTTTTTCCCCCTCTCTCTGGTGTCATCTTCAATGTGCCCAATGCCTCATGAACATGGGAAATCCAAGAGAGTAAGTGGATCCTATCGTGGATCCTCCAGTCGATAGTGTCCCTCGTCTCATACCCCTATAAGTTCTATTTATTTTCACCCTCCTGAAGACTCTCTCCGAGCAAAGGCCCCCCCTTATGTGCCTCCTCTCAAGGAAGAAATATGGGGTTTTGTGATTGTTGAAGAGGAAATTCATGTCTCTAATGAGGTCCCGGTAGTTGAATTATTCCTAAGCAATCAGTTCATAGAGACCACAACATAGGAAACAGTGGTAACGACATGCAAGATAATGCCCATGAGCTTGTCGAGCGACATCTGGTGCTCCTAATAGAGGACTAGCTTCAAATCCTCTTTGAACTTCGTAGAGACTCTGCAAAGATTGTCTAATGGCATGAAAGCATGTTAGCCAAAATTGAATCCCTCTGGAGCCAACTTTTTGGGGTACAATAGAGCGTCATTATTCCTCCATGAACCTCACCAAGCCAATGCCCGAATGAAAGCGATGCTCCCTAGGCCTAAAGATTTTATGACTCTTTTTGTTTATCTTGCAATAAGTTCAACCTCTTTTTTTATTTTTAGTGTGTATAAACTTCTAATCAGTAAGCCATACACTCTAGGCATGGTCATTTTATTTTCTCAGACATCGATGCCTAAGTTGGTTTCCTTTGTTGGCAGCTTAGGCATCAACTTAGATAATTTGTACTCTTTTATTATCAGTAAATAGAAGGCTATTTTTCTAGCTAAAAAAATATCGTCTATATATATATAAGTAATTGAAAGTAAAAAAAATGTATTGTGCCAAAAGACACTTTCTGAGTATGAGGAGATGCTTAATTCATGTCCTCAATATGGGGTTGACAAGTGAAATTAAAAAAAAAAAAACATTTTAATATCCAACTTAATTAAAATGATGCTTAATATGGAGTTAACACATGTCATTTAAAAAATATTAGCAACAAGTAAAATATTTCAATATCAACTTTATATATATATATAATAATAATAATTGAAAGTAAAAAAATTCTTATGGTTAGAACATTTGGATGGTGGGTTGAGTATGAGGGAGATGTACAATTCCTTATGTGCTCAACATGGAGTTGACATGTGGCATGTGTGTGTGTGTGTGTGTGTGTGTGTGTGTGTTAAGAACCATTTTAGATCCATCTTAACTCTGGATCTATCATTCACCAAGAGGAATCAATTCCTTCGAGATGCAAACGTTTCTTCAAGATTTGTACTCTAAAAAATGTTTGCATATAGAGGATTTGATGCCTCTCAGTGCATGATAAATATGGAGTTAAGATGGATCTACTTTAATTAATTTCGGAGTGTGTAACCTCTTTGTATGTGAATCCAACTTTATTAATAAGAATAACACATAGTGTTTTAATGTTTCTTATGTACATTTGAATGGTGAAGGTTGTAGGTGTGTGTATTTATACCAATAGGCTTGGATAATTTAATAGGGAAACAATAAATAGTGTAGGTTAGATCAAATTCCTTGTATTGTTGAATATTTATCATATACACAACCCCTATAAGAGTTATTTGAGTTACTTTGGTTTGTGTAATCAAAGGGCGTTTTTAATCTTTTATTAGTAGTTGTCACAACGACCTAATTTTGATTGAAGTCATATTTGTTTGTTTTTAAGTAGTTATAGATTGATATTGTCCTTGATATACTCTCTTTGATAGATATATCAACAGTTTTTCACTGTGTAAAGAATGGATGCCATATCCTTGTTAATTATTAAAACTATATCACAGTTTTGAAGGTTGTGTTTTTCATAAAATATTTGCATGGTTTAACCTTAATTAAAAATTATATTTCAATTGTGTATTATATAATTCATTGGAGTTAAATGGAAAATATAATTTTTACAAAAGGATACTATGTTAACCTCCTAGTTAATGGCCAAGTTACCAAGCTAGGAAGGGTTGAATCTATAGAGATTGAAACATATTGTCACGAACTAAAGGTGAATGTAGGCTATGTTAAGGTTTTGATAATTGATGTCACTCAACCAAATTTGATTGTGGAAGATGTCCATGAAGGGGACACAAATATGTGGAAGACTATGGATATGACACAACATAGGAAAATAAAAAAACGTTAGCATGTGTTAATTATTATTGATATACAAAATGTTTTTTCAATCAAATACTAGGTGTCTTTAATTTGGTGTACAAGTGCAAATGTTTCTTCTACATTTTCTATTGGAGACAAGGTAGATCTTCTGCAACATGGAGCGAAGATGGGTGAGGGATCCATATTCCGATACAAAGAGTGGACATAGGTTGCAAGGAAGCATGGTAAAGAAAGGATGCATAGTGGTTAGAATTGAGAAGGTGTTCAACCTCGATGTTCCTCTACCACATCCAACAGGGTTTGAACATAGACTAGGGGTGCAATGAATCTTATGAGACTTCATTAGAATTATATTAGAAACTTCGTTGTGAAGATCACCCCATAAATATTCCCCAATCAAGGAAACATTCACATGTACAAGAGTTTCTCTAACACGTGAATACATAGGAACAAGAATGTGCATTGCTAAAGGAATAATATGTAATGTCCATGAGGATGATTACATTATGGGTCAAACACCAGGTGCAACAAATTTGGTGTTTTCTTAGAAGAGATGTGGAAATTGCATATGATGAAATATCGAGGATAATTCAATACATTATTTGGTTAAATGGATTTTAAATAAATTAGTGGACAATAATGGTGAGATGTTGAGGGTCAAGGAAAAATTCAAGGAACCACTAAGGAAAATTGTGATATGGGATGTTATAGAGGACACAAGACCCTTAAACCTATGTGAAGGGGTTATTTATAATAGAAAAGATTCGAACTCGAATGGGATCCATGTATCAAGGGCATATACAAATATTAAATGAGTTATGGTTATAAAATAAATTGTAGAATGCCAAACAAAGAAAGAGAAAGAGAAAGAAATATGAGTTTTGGTAGTAGAGAAATGTTGTAATAAATATTGTCTTCAACGAGTGGATAAGAAGGTCACTGTATATGCTAGAAGTGATATGGAAAGCATATGTCAAAATTGTTTTAGGGAATTTTTCTTGGATTCACTCCTTTCAAACTCTATCATGTCAAATAACCATGGCCAAGGCCTACCCCCTATTATAAGGAAAGTAAATGGCATGAGATTTGATGAGAAGTTTATTTGTAAGAAGGCATGGTACAAGATGCATAAAATTTCTCAGAGTTTTGTCTATAAATACCATCATGATTTTAAACAAGGACAAAGGAAAACAATTCATGGTAACACCCACATAAACATGCTTTTGTGACCAAAGAAATGCTGCATAGAATTATAATTGATAAGTTATATTTATCACCAAACCAAACACATAAAGTTGAAGAATGTGACACTTCAACTCCTCAAAGATTGTTGGCTTTGATTTTAAAACAAATCTCTTTGTTAAAGGAGATCAATGGAGGTCTTGAAAAGCTTAGTTACCCATCAATATCACAACCAATAATGAGTAAGATCTGAGATACCTATTTTCCAAATTTTTCATTTCAAAGAACACCAAGTTTAGTAAATGTAAAGAATGCATCGTGTTGAAAGCATAAATGAAGTTAGCCACTACAAAAGAGTTGGAATAAAAGGCATGAGCGAGATTGACTTAACATAAAAATATCATTATGTGTGGAAGATATTTCTATTATCCCCACATAATTATATTAGAGAAATTTCCAAATGAGTATTTGATAATTATCCATGATCAAATTGACAAAACAAAGACTTTTCCAAGACTGCATGTCAAATCAAAATCTATTACAAGAACAAACTTGAGTTTGTCATTGATATGTATGCTAAGACATTGGCATAATACAAGAGGTTTTGGCCATTCCTCCCTATCATTTATATAGATGGGATCACAATTCAACATTACATTCCTCACTCAAGTGCTTGAGGGACCTTGAATACCCACACCTTGATATTTATGGTGATCTCATTTATGAGAGTGGGAGTTCAAGAAATCCACACTTAAATGCTTTACTTAACAACTCGATTTACTCTAAATGTAGAGTATACAAGGATTATTTTCTATCTCATGGAAGACTAGAACATTAGCATGTTCATTGTAAACCTCCCCCTCCACTTTTTTGTTATAGTTGGAAAATGTTGCAAGTGATAATAAGAATTTTCATTATTTCATGTTTCTATCACTTCTAACTATACTTATGTCTTCATTACTATCGAGGTTGGGTTATTGCCTATGGGACACACCCATGAAGACATAGATGGAGCCTATGGGAGGATGTCTTCCAATTTGAAAAG
This sequence comes from Picea engelmannii, assembly GCA_009831015.1. Classification (NCBI taxonomy): domain Eukaryota; kingdom Viridiplantae; phylum Streptophyta; class Pinopsida; order Pinales; family Pinaceae; genus Picea; species Picea engelmannii. The sequence goes on along the minus strand of ML811640.1, from coordinate 51,244 downwards.
TAAAGATATATATTCTTTACTAGAGATGGAAGATACATACCCCACAATTGAAGAAAAATGGATGTTTCCACCTAGACTTATTGGCAAGGTGTTACTTCAAAAATTTCCTTAAATGATACATTCATGAAGGAAAACTAGCACTATTTGGACATAATTATGTCCATTATTTCCAATTTCTTGTACTAGAAGGTGTTTTAGAGTTTAGCTGCAAAAAATCCATAAGAGGTATTGAGTGGTTAAAACCAGTTGAGTCGTGGCTTAGAAATGATGAAGGTCGACCTAAATTGCCCACAAGGAAGCCATTTTTCTTACATCCAAAGACACTGAGGTTTATATAAAATAATTAAAGGAAATAATAACATCATACATAAGAATGTGGAAAGACACTAATGGCAATGATGATTCTCCAATTGTTACACGAGAATGGAAAATAAGGTAGAGTATTGGGAAAGAGTTCTTAATTGTTTTGATGAAATTTACAATGATCATACAATTGTGGATGGAATTGATACTTCTTCTAAGCAATTTCATCCCAAGACAAGGAAAACTCCCAATGCTTATCACAATGCACTAAATGTAGTATTAAGTCTTATGGATAGGGATTTTGAAAATATGATAGGTATACTAGTATATGTTGGACCCAAGTGCAACAGACCAAAGCCAACATTTGATCCTATTAATGATGTTGAGAATGTAAATATTTTGCTTGTTAAATCAAGAAATGAGGATGAAAGGGAACTTATTTGGATGGCGAGAGTTACCACATATATCTTCCACGATGCTAATAGACAAACTCTTCATGTTAAGGATAATTGGTAGATGCCTAGTTCAAGGAATATATATATGACATAGATCTTGAATCTATTGCAATTTATACGGGCATGGATGGAAAAGACAGAGCATTGCAAGAAAATCAAGATAAATAAATGTGATGTAGATGTTATAGCTAATCTACATAAGCAAATATCATCAAAAGGAGTTGATGAATGTAATTTTGTCCCTTAATGGATCCAATAATATATAATATGGAGCAAAAATTTCAATATCTATTGCATACTAAATATTCTCTTCATATTATTTTTTAGAAATTTTATATTATTTAGTACAAACATGTAAATTTTGGTTATTCCAATTTGGTGTACAATTTTTAATAATAATTTTTAACTATTTTGAAAGAAAACAAACACAATATGTTGTTTAAATCCAATATGTTTTTATTTTTCTCTATGTGACAACTTCAAAACTAATTCAATGTATTCATGTGAGAATACTTTAATATGCTAAGTATGTGATGCCATTTGATATTTTACTTGGCAATTACAAATTCCAACACAATATCTTCTAGACTTGGTCTATAAAAACTATATTAGAGTAGCTAAAAGATTCTTTTAAATAATATAATAAGTTCAAACACTTCATGAATTTAATACACACAACTCGATACTTTTTTACATTATTAACATTAAATCTTTACATTATTAACCATAAATCTTGAACACTTGCAATAACTAGAGTGGGTTTTCCCTCAAGTCCCCTCTTGTATATGCAAAAATAAAATGTGCTTGTTGTTATTATAATATGCCATTAATTGATTTGATCTAATCACTCATTGAGTAGTACTCTTATTTTCTCTTGTTGACTTTAAAATTGTGCCAAATTCTTATAATAACCTATATTTAACATAGACACAATAGTTACTATGTCAATCATGGAAAAAAAAAATGTAATTTATAGTAACAAACAAATCAATATTATGTCGTTAAATAGTGTTATAGGCCACTCTGAAATGGTGGCAACCAATATGTATAATAACAAATTATTACTTAACATAAAGAGTGATTATGTAAATAATTAAAAATAGTTAATATAGTAACAAATACAATCTTTTATATGTCATCAAAATTGCTTTGTAAGTTAGAAATTTCTCGCACAATATATTTTTATTGAGACAAACCTAAATGAACTTAGATTTTAATATGAAAATATAAATGATAATACTAGAAATAATGTAAGGAATCAAAGTTTTAGTGAAAGATCTACTTCAACTTTATGTAAATTTCATTTTGTATTTTATATAGTTAATGATAGTAATATTATAACAAATATATATATATATATATATATATATATATATATATTCAAAGTAGCAAATAAAACAATTTTTTATTCTCATTTTGAAAAAACTCAATCTTATTAAAGGTTTAAATTATAAATCCATTATTTGATTTGAAATTGATTAAATATGTTGTTAAGAAATAGAACACAAACAAGATACAAGAACTTGGTGGAAAAAACTTTAACCCATTCTCATTATACTACAATATTCATTACAATGATACAAAATTATAGTACATGGATGAAACCATCTCATAAAATAGATTTACTCTCACACCGAGACCTCATCAAGAGATAAGGTTAAAAGGAGGAAAAATATGATCTAATACACACTTAGTATAAAAACTATATCCTATAATGTAAAATACATAAAGATGGTGTAGGAATTCATGATTGTATAGAGAGTCATTGGCTAAAAAATCCCCCCTTAGTCATAAGTCTGAACAATTATATGAGCAAGGAAAAAAGACTATTGCATAAAATGGTATCAACTCCAAGCCTTCAATATAAAAATCTTGGGTTGAGCCTTGATGATGACCTGCCTAAAAAACACCAAATCTGGATGTTGAAAACTCATAGAATTTGGAAAATCCCACTATGTAAACATGTGATCCGGATTTAGGAGCAGAACGCACTAATTAACAGACTAAATACAATAAACACAGAGATATGAAGAACAACACAAATATCCAGTGAACAATATCTTCTATTGAATTAATGAAATAGGCTGAAATTGTAAAACTGCAGAACTGAAACACTTGCTCGAATGGTGGTAGCTATCTCCGAGAAGACATGTGGCTGCTACGCGCATCCATCTGAGAATAATGATTACAATGAGGCTCCAGAGGCCTTTTTGATATTACTCATGAATTCCAAAACCCTAGACATCCAAAAACCTAACCCTAGGAGGTGAAACGCCAAAATTCATGTGGGCCCCTATGGGTAAGTTGGTACCCCAACTTCCTGGGGTCGTAACTTTTGCGTACGACCTTCGTTTTAGGCGTGTGATAACCCGTTGGAAAGGTATTTTAGAGAACTACACATTATGTCGTCAAAGTCTGACTTCGTCTATAGTTTGATTGTGGCGAGCCAAAAAAAAGTTGTGTATGTAGCAAAAACAACGTTGGAAGTACAACAAGATGTGTTGAAATGAAAACGTACAAAATAAGCCAGTTGGATTAGGTGAGAGGCCACCAGTACCCACCTGGAAGATGTGTAGGGGTTCAGACAATCATATAAGTGTAGAACCCACAATTACAAAGAAGTACAAAAGTACGTGTTGAACTAAAAACTCACAAAAGGAGCCAGTTGGAATAGGTGGGTGGCCACCAATATCCACCTGGATCAATCCTCCCCCATTAGGGAGCAATGGTATCCATTGCATTGAGTTCCCCATCAGGTGAGGAAAATTTTGTTGGATTTGTCTCTTGGTGAGCCACTTTCCTTGTTGTAGGAGTTGCCCTGCCTTGACAACCCGATAAAGTTGGATCCTCTGATGGCGAGTGCCCTTTACCTGTGTGTCCACTAACTTATCAGTGGATGCATGTTCCATGCAGTCTGGGTTGAGCTCTGTTGGGGTCAGTTATTTTGCGATCTCTGAGGTGTCCAATAATGGTGGAAAATATGGCCGAAGGAGGTCCACATTGAACATTGGGTGCAAGCCAAGGAATGGTGGAGTGTTGAGCTCAAAAGGATTGTTACCCACAACCTTGGTGATGGTGTAAGACCCATAGAGAAGTGGTTGGAACTTCTGATGGGGTCCTGTAAGATGCTCCTTCTGCAAGTGTAACCAGACCTTGTCTCCAACCTGAAACTGGTGTGGTACCCTGTGTTGATCATGGCGTTGCTTATACTTAGCATTGGATTTCTGCAAAATCTCATGGACCTGTTGGCAGATATGTTGAATCCGCTCAATGAATATGGTGCCTTTGTCGGTCTCAGACTAAACATGGGCAGAGTCTGTTTGTGTGGTTTCCAGAGGTAGTGCAACATCAATGGGACCTAAGGGTTGGAATCCCAGTCCCACCTGAAATGGGCTATGGTTAGTGGATCTATGGAGAGATTTGTTGTAATTGTGTTGAAAATATGGGAGACTCTCATCCCATGTACGTGGATTCTTAGAGTTGTACATGCAAATGATGTGCACAATCATCTAATTGACAACCTCAGTTTGGTCATATGTTTGGGGGTGGAAAGAAATGGATTTATTGAGCTTGGTGTCCAACAATGACCAGAGACTCGACCAAAATGTGTTGATGAACCTATTGTCCCAGTTGGATATTATGATCTATGGTATCCGAAAATGGACCCACACTCGTTTGAAGAAGAGCTTGACAATATAGGTCATTTTGATGTTCTTCTTGCAGGCTGTGAAGATGGCCAACTTCAAAAACCGATCAACGACCACAAATACACAATCATTGTTGTGCTTGGTGGATCAAAGGCCAGATATGTAATCCATCGATATGGATTCCCAAGGCTTCTTAGGGGTTGGAAGATGGGTGTATAAGCCTTTCTTCTTGATGGTTGGCTTGGAAATGGCACAGGCAGTGCAAGATCTGATATACTTGTTGACGTCTTGTCGATTTTTTGGCCAATTAAAATGTTTTTGGGGAATGACCACAGTTTTCTCCACACCAAAATGTCATGCCACCCGACCGTAGTGGGCTTCCCAAATCAGATTTGCACGCTCGCTTGTAGGAACACAAAGATGGCCTAGATGGCATAACATCTCATCATGAATGTGAAAATCGGTGACAGTTGTGCCTGTACCTAAGATTTGATAGGTGGTGGAGAATTTCGAATCTTGTTGATAAAGTTGGGGCCACTTAGATGCCTCATGTCCACAGGAATGGAGTACACTGGTGAGTGCAGCCACAGGAGGTCGACTGAGGCAGTCAACGACACAATTTGTGCTCCCTATATTATACTTGATGTTGAGATGGAACTGTTGGAGGTAGGTGGACCACTTTTGATGGTGGTCATTCTGCAACTTCCCTTGTGTCTGTATGAACTATAAAGGCTTGTGACCAATGTGGATGATCGTCTCCTTTCCCAGAATGTAATATTTCCATTGACGTCGGGCTTGTACAATGGAATATATTTCCTTATCATAGGTGCAGTATTTCCGAACAATATCTGAGAGTGTATTACTATGGTATTCCACCGGATGACCATGATGAGTGAGAAATGTGCCTACAACATAGTCAGATGCATCAGTCTCAATCTCAAACAGTTGTTGCAGATCATGCAAGGAGAGTACTGGAGATGAGAACAAGAGATGCTTTAGATCATCAAATGCTCATTATTGTTCCTTATCCCACACAAACTTTTCCCTGCACCACCCTTGGTCATGTGGTTGAGGGCCCATGCAATATGGGAGAATCCCAACACAAACCGTCGGTAGAAATTGGCCAGTCCCAAGAAGCTCTGAAACTCGGTTAGTGTGGTCGGGGTTGGCCAGTCACAGATGACTTGGATCTTGGTGGGATCAACATGTACCCCATCTCATCAACAATGTATCCCAATTATTGGCCCATGTTCATGCCAAAGGAACATTTTTCCAAGTTGGCATATAGCTTATGCTGCCGCAAAGTGCTCAAAACCTGTTGAATATGTCGCATGTGCTCCTCCCAAGTTCTGATGAAGATGAGGATGTCATCCAAATATACCACCAAAAAAGAGTTGGTGAAGGGTCTGAATATATCATCCATCAACCTCATGAAAGTGGTTGATGCATTTGTTAAGCCAAAGGGCATGATCAACCATTCGAAGATACATTCTTTAGATTTGAAAGTTGTCTTCCATACATCAGTTGGTTCAATGGGAACCTGGTGGTAGTCAGACTTTAGGTCAATCTTGTTGAAGAACTTTCCCCCTTTGAGTTGGTCAAGAAGCTCATCAATCCTGGGAATTGGGTACCGGTTTCTGACAGTGATTTTGTTTAATGCTCTGTAATCAATGCAGAGTCACCAAGTCTCGTCCTTCTTCTACACCAACACAATCGGGCTACTGCAAGAGGAGGAGTTGGGTTGTATGTGCCCCTTTTGAAGAAGCTCTTGGATCTTACGCTTGATTTCATCATTTTCCAGCAGTGAGCAACGATAGACTGTTCCATTAGGAAGAGGTGCACTAGGGGTTAGATCAATTGGATTCTTGACTTGGCAGTGCGTCGATACCCCGATGGGTGAGGAGAAGATGTTTATGTACTCTTCCATGATCTCGTCCACTTGCTTTTGCTGCAAAGAGAGGCGGAAACCTTCTTCTTACTATGAACATGGATCACAAAGAAGATGAACTTCCCTATCTATGAAATGACCTTACTGCATTTCTTAGCAGAGATTAAAGAAATAGCGTTAGGCGACGCTACCTCTGGTATCCTGTACAATTGTCTACCCAAAGTAATAATAACACTGCGGGGATCTAGACTCATACACAGCATGATGCTTCCACAAATATGGTTGTTCTAAAAGAACATCACAAAATTTAAGGGGATAAATATCACACAATACCTCATCTTTGAAGGGCTTGATGTCGTAGGGAAGACGACATTGTTGGATGACACGAAGATCTCTTCTTTGTCGAAGCCAGCTGATGGTGTAGGTTTGCAGTTATGGTGTCGTCGACAGGTCCAGTCGCTCGATGACCTCTACTGAGATCAGGTTCTTTTGATTGCCGTTATCGACAATGAAATGAAGCGAAGCCCCCTTTACCCACATCTGTGAGTGAAAGAGGTGTTCCCCTTCTGCTGGTTCTTCTAGTTCGCTTGACTGGAATTTGGTGGTAGCGATAGTGGCACTGGGTTCATCATCGATAATTAATTTTCCTCCTTCTGGATTTGATTCAGAATCATAATTAGCCTCTAACTCGGAAGCCTTCAGCTCAGCCATGAGTGACTGCTTGGAGCAACATTCTTCAGTGTTGTGCCAAGGCATTTTATGGTATTCACACCATTTTCTCATGTCCTTCTTCGTCTTCTCATTGCCCTTTTTGTGTTGCAGCTTGGACTGGTTGTCCTAAGAGTTTCCATCTTTTCTCTGTCCCTTGTTGTGTGGGTTGGCGCCTCATTTTCCTTGCGTCGGCTGTGAGGAGTTTTCATATCCAAACTCTCGCCTCTTCTTCTCAAATTTCTGCTCGATCTTGACATCATATCTATAGGCTGTACCCAATGAGGCGATGTCCAGAAAATCCATTTATGTTTGAATGTATCTATGCAAACAGTCATGTTATTTGAGCACCAGATATCACTCAGAATATTTGATACCCAACTTGGTGCGCAAGGTATGGAAATTATTGGTGAAATCTGGTATTGTCTGGTCCCTTTCTTGACACAGGGTGGTCCATCTGGTGCATTGGTCATCGTAGCTTCCAAGATGGTAGTATTTTTTTTTAATGGCATCCCGGAAGGAATCCCATATAGGGCCAACCAAAAATATTGAAGATTCCTCTATGGCCCTTTGCTCAAAGTAAGTGTCCCACCAGTCCTTAACATGGGGGACAACCTTGAGGAGTGCAAAAGTAATATTTTCCCTATCAAAAAAATTATGGACCGAAAAATACCCTTCGAGCAAATTCAATCATTTATCTACAACATCTGCATCTCTCAGTCCTTCAAATAATGGAATATCAAAATTTACCTGTACCTTGAAGGGGGTTGCATGGTCGCTTGATGAATATGCTTCTCTTGTGGTCAATCACTGAAGGATCTACGCAAAGTTGTCCAAAATTTGTTCCTTTGTCGCGCAAGGACTTCCTTGAGCAACATTTTACAAGGATCTCCTACTCCATCATCTTTCTTTTCATCTCCCATGGGTTGTTGTCAAGCTCAGCGCGACCGGTATTGTAAAGACTTGATTGGCTCGAGTCACAACTTCTTGTACCCAGATCTTGTCGGGGACATGCATGAAGAAAGATAAATGAAGAGAAGACCATTTTGATACCAATGATCTGGATTTAGGAGCAGAACGAACTGATTAACAGACTGATTACAATAAACAAAGAGATATGAAGAACAACACAAATATCCAGTGAACAATATCTTTTATAGAATTAATGAAATATGATGAAACTGAAACACTTGCTCGAATGGTGGTAGTTATCTCTGAGAAGAGATGTGGCTGCTATGTGCATTCGTCTGAGAAGAATGATTACAATGACGCTCCAGATGCCTTTTTCATATTACTCATGAATTCAAAAACCCTATACATCAAGAAACCTAACCCTAGGAGGTGAAACGCCAAAATTCATGTGGGCCCATATAGGTAAGTCGGTACCTCAACTTCTCGGGGTCGTAACTTTTGCATACAACCTCCGTTTTAGGTGTGTGATAGATCGTTGGAAATTTCTTAACAAGGGGTACAATAATGAGTGTTTTCCAATGTACTATTGGGTTCTGTGATTGAAAGTAATTTATTTTGTTTCAAGAAATGTTTCTAATAAGGGAAATGATTCCATGATTCCAACCATCAATGTTGTCAGACTCACTTATACTCATTCACTTGGACTGGGCACTAACAACCTTAATGTTAGAAAAATAGGATCGCAGAGCAATAAAATAAAAAAAATGTGGAAATAAAACACAAAAGATGCACAATACAATAGAGACACAGATATACGTGTTTCACCCAATGTGGGATACATCCACCGGAGAAATTTCCAGGTCCTTCCTTTATTATTATCCAACAAATGAAGGGATACAACCTACAACACACCTGTTGTAAATTCATCTTCTTTCTCTCACAGTCTCCTCTCTCATAACACAATATTCACAATGATACATAGCCACAATACATTTCCATCATAAAAGAAGGTTTTCTTTTAGGGAAAAAAACCCTAACATAACTTCTACCGTCAGATCTATGACCTTATAATGAACAGTCCAGATTTACAATGAAATTACAATATACATTTACAAGGAAATTTTTCCTCCGAGGGGTCGCTTGCCCCCGGACCCTACAGAGGGGGTAACCCCCTCTGCACTCCCCCTCGTGGAGGAGTGTACATTCTTCCGGGGTGTAAAGTTTTCATGGGGTATAAACATGGTTGAAAACAAAGACCTCTAAATCAGGAAGATAATCAGGCTCCACAACCAACAATCTCCCACTTGGAGACTGATCTCAACAACTCCACCGTTGTTGTATATGTTGGACTATGATCCTTCTTGGACCTAAAAAATTTCTCATCTTCATCTTCAGTCTTTAATACCAACTGAAACTGAGTAGGAACTCAGTTTCTCCCTGGTTACTCCCTTAGTTAACATGTCTGCAGAATTCTGTCTAGTGTGTATCTTTTCCAACTTCAAATGTCCATCTTCCAAAATGGATCGTATGAAATGGTACCTAATTTTTATATGCTTAGTCTTCGAATGGAAGGTTGAGTTATTTGCAAGATGAATGACACTCTCACTGTCACAATACAACCTGTTATTCTCCTGCTTCTTTCCCAATTCCTCCATAAACCTCTGTAACCAAATCATTTATTTACTAGCCTCTATATCAACAACATACTCTGCCTTTGTTGTTTAAAGTGAAATAACCTTTTGCAGTTTTGAAATCCAACTTACTGTTGTTCCACCTACAGTAAAAACATACCTTGTGGTGCTCCTCCTGCTATCTTTATCACCTTCCATATTTGAATCAACATATCCCTGTAGAATAGTGTCTGAACCTTCAAAACATAATGCATGAGTAGTAGTACCTCTCAAATACCTGAGAATCCACTTTACTGCATCCCAATGTTCTTTACCTGTATTGTTCATATACCTTCTCACAACTCCCACTGCATGTGCAATATCTGGTCTTATGCAAACCATCGCATACGTCAAGCTTCCAACTGCTGATGAATAAGGGACCATGGACATGTATTTTATCTCTTCCTGTGTCTTGGGACACATTTCCTTAGTTAATTTGAAATGGTTGGCCAAAGGTGTACTAACTAGTTTTGCATTCTGCATTTTAAACCTCTCCAACACCTTCTCTATGTACTCACCCTGAAACAATGTCAATTTGCAAATTTTTTTGTCTCTTGTTATTCTCATTCCAAGGATTTTCTTTGCAGCACCTGAATCCTTCATTTCACATGAATTAATTAATTTCTTCTTAAGCACATTTATATCCTGCATATTATACCCTACAACAAGCATGTCATCTACATACAATAGCAAGATAATATAGCTTCCATTTTCTAGCCTTTCAAAATAAACACAGTGATCATAATGATATCTATTATAACATTGTTCTGTCATAAACCTGTCAAACATCAAATACCACTTCCTTGGAGCTTGTTTTAGGCCATACAAGTTATTCTTCAACCTGCATACCAAATTTTCCTTCCCTTTGACCTCATACCTCTGTGGTTGCTGCATATAAATCTCTTCCTCCAAATCCCCGTGGAGAAAAGTTGTTTTTACATCTAACTCTTCAATATGCAAATCTTCTACTGCCACAAGACTTAAAATAGTCCTAATTGAAGTCACTTTAACAACATGAGAAAATATTTCATCAAAATCTATACCTTTCTTTTGTGCAACCCCTATACAACAAGTCTAACCTTTTATCGTTTTTTTCCTCTATATTCTTCCTTCAACTTGTAAACCCATTTATTTTGCAATGCTCTTTTTCTTGTAGGAAACTGAACCAAGTCCCAAGTCTGGTTATTTACCAAGGAATCCATTTCCTCTTTCATGCCTTGCTCCCACTTCTTTTTGGTATCTACCTGCATTGTCTCTTCATAACATTCTGATTCACCAGAATCAGTAAACAATAAATAATACAATGAAGAAGATTATCGTTCAGGGGGTCTACTTAACCTAGTAGATCTTCTAACAACACTTGCAAGAGTTTGAGGTACCTGTTGATCATTTTGTTGTACATCTTGATTTTCTAGTACCTTTGGAATTTCTTTTTTCGTGATCTCATCAAGCACTATGTATTTTAGTTTTTCTTTTTCCTATTTCTTTCCTTGCAACTGATCTTTGTACATGACCTTCTCATTGAATATGACATCTCTACTCCTAATGATTTTGTTATTTTCATAATCTCATAAGCGATAACCAAAATCATTAATACCGTATCCAATAAAGATACACTTCTTGGATTTTACTTCAAGCTTTGTTCTATTTTCTTTATCAATATGAACAAACGTTTCACAACCGAAAGTCTTCAAAAAAGAATAGTTTACTTTTTTACTTGTTCATGCCTCCTCTTGAATTCTACCATCCAAAGAGCTTGAAGGTCCTTTGTTTATCAAGTAAACAACATTATTTACAGCATATGCCCAGAACTGTAAGGGAAAACCATCATGCAATATCATACTCCTTGCACGCTCCATGATCGTCATGTTCATCCTTTCTGACACACAATTTTCTTGTGGTGTTCCTGGAACTATCTTCTCTCTACGAATCCCATGGTATGAACAGTAATCATCAAACTCATTGCTGCAATATTCACCTCCATTGTCTGATTTGAGACACTTCAACCTTTTTCCTGTCTCATTCTCAACCAAAACTTTCCATTTCTTAAAAGTATCAAAAATATTAGATTTTTGTCAAACGCAATAAACCCAAGTTTTTCTAGTTGTATCATCAATAAAAATAACATAATAATGAGAGCCACCAAGAGATGATACCTAATCTGGTCCCCATACATCTATATGTACAAGCTCTAACCTTTCACTCTTCTTTTCTTTTTCTACTCTAAGAAATCTGACTCTCTTATGTTTTCCATAAACACAATGCTCACATAAATCCAAATCAATTTGTTTAAGATCTAGCAAAATTTATTTTGTAAAGTATTTGCATCTCCTTTTCACTCATGTGTCCAAGCCTATGATGCCACAGTGTTGTATCCACTCTTGTATAAGCTAAAGAGATAGAAGAGTCAGTATTACCAGTACATAAATACAATGTGCATACATTCCCTCATTTTTCTATCACCAATGATCATTTGGTGACCTTCCACATATTATTTGTAAATATGGATATACAACCTTCACATGCCAACTGCCCAGTTCAAATTAGATTTTTCCTTAGATATGGAACATGTCTTACCTCTTTCAACAACCATTGGTTTCCAATCCTTTTCCCATTCCAACAATTTTGCATGGTGCATCATCACCCAAATGAACCTATCCAAAATAACCTTGAACATAATCTAGAAAATGTTTCTATGGGGCGTGGCATGAAATGAAGCCCCTAAATATACTACCCAAGACTCGGAAATAATATCTACAGAAAGAATCAAAGCATCTTGTAACACATCACCTGTTACATTTGCTTCTTGATTTTTCTCATGTTATCCATCTCTTTGTTTCTTTGGAGCTCTGCAGTCTTTCTTCAAATGTCCTTTCTTCCCACAATTCCAGCACTCTATCTTTCCAAATATGGATTTGGATCTGCCCTTCCTAAAATTTTCGCGGTTCCTTGAGCCCTTTCCTCTATTCTTTTGTCTTCCCATGTTCTCCATGTTTAACGCATTACCCAATGTCTCATCTATGTTTTTCCGTCGCATTTCCTCACTAAGGATAACACCAATAACATCATCAAATTTTAAAGTGTTTGAACAAGAGACATAATTACTTATATCCATGACCAAGTTGTTCCAACTTTCTGGGAATGAGCACAATATTAAAAGATCCCTTACCTCATCATCAAAGTCCACTTTTACAGAACTTAGTTGATTAGTAACCGTATTAAATTAATTTAAATGATCTGCAACAGACCCACCTTCTAATATCTTCATATTAAATAATCTCTTCATTAGAAATACCTTATTGGACGCCGAGAGTTTTTCATACAGTTTAGCCAATACGTCCATCAACTCCTTCGTTTTCTTTTATTTCAAAATATTGAAAGCCACTGACGCTACCAATCTCAGTTGTATCGTTCCTAGTGTATTTTTGTCAAGAACCTCCCATTCTTCGTCCTTCATGACCATCGACTTCTTTTTTATTCCACCCAATGGTAGGAATAGATCATTCTGATATAAATAATCTTCCATAACTTGTAGTTTTGGCCATTAAATTTCTCGACCCTAAACTTTCCATCTTTCGCCATTGCTCTCACTCGAACCAGGAACCCTCTTTTCCTGCGAGTTACCTTTCGCTCTAAAACTAGTTAGAAAAAACAAATCGCGGAGCAATAAAATAAAACAAATGTGAAAATAAAACACAGAAAATACACAATACAATAGAGACATAGATATACGTGGTTCACCCAGTGTGGGCTACATCCACCAAAGAAATTGCCAGGTCCTTCCTTTATTGTTATCCAACAAATGAAGGGATACAACCTACATCACACATGTTGTAACTTTCTCTTCTTTCTCTCACAGTCTCCTCTCTCAGAATACAATATTCGCAATGATACATAGCCACAGTACATTTCCCTCATAAAAGAGGGTTGCCTTCTAGGGAAAAAAACCCTAACATAACTTCTATCGTCATATTTGCGACCTTATAATGAACGTTCCAGATTTACAATTAAATTACAATATACATTTACAATGAAATTTTTCCTTCGGGAGCTTCACCCCTGAACCCCCGCTTGCCCCTAGACCCCGCAAAGGGGGTAACCCCCCTCTGCACTCCCCTATGTGGAGGAGTGTTCATTCTTCCGGGGTGTAAAGTCTTCATGGGGTATAAACACGGTTGAAAACAAAGACCTCTGAATCAGGAAGATAATCAGGCTCCACAACCAACACTTAAGGTGTCGGTTATTATCGATTATGCACCCCAAAGTGTTGTTTTTTTTACAATGATTAGACTTTATAACAATTTGCGTAATTGAATTTTGATTTTGAAAGGGTTTACAACTTCAACCATTTTTATAATTCAATGATTCAATCTTATGTTTCAATTTCAAAGACTCAACAAATTATTAACCCGAAAGACACTTGAATTCAAGACTATGGATCACGTGACTCATGAAACAATTGAAGTATATCTTACATGAACCATAAATGATTATGACCTTTGAATTTTGACAATTTCCCATAAGTGTAGAGGAACAAGCAACTCTTAGCCTTCTTGTTACATGTCATTGATTTGTGTGTAATTGAATTGATGTCTTAATTTGTTGAATGTTCAATTCGTTTTTGCTTTTTACTATAAAATTTTACCATGAAAGAAGTTTATGTAAGTGGTTGCACTAGTTACACCAATGCACCATAAGCACTATGTTACATACTTCACTCTCACTCAAAAACGAACTATAGGGACTTAGTCTTAACCCACTTATAATCTTATCAAAAAGACATTGATTGAAATTTGCTCCTCTAATCAAGTCTTCTATAATTGAATGTTACAAAGAATTTTGCAAGTTAAAATTTTGTCAAATATTCAAAATTTAACAAATATTTTCATTTATTTCGCAATGGAAAAGTAAAAACAAATGATGCAGCCTCTTGAGAATAACTTTTTCAAACTAACAAAATACACCTAGTTTGGCAAATGTGTCTTTTACCAATTGTATAAGCCAAACTTTCTTATCAAACTTTCAAAATTTTGTAATGCAATTCTTTCTCAAAAGTTTGTACACTAAATGACAAATATGTCAATTTGCTAAATACATAATCCAAACTTTTATGAACTTTCCACTAAATAAAATACATAAATCAAACGTTTCTAACCAATATTACAATTTTGTAAAATTATCACATATAAAATAATAATAATAATAATAATAACAATAATTCCACAATTCATTAGTCAAAGGTGAACTCACTAAAAATTTTGAAGAGAAAACATGTCATACTTTTCTAACCAATATTACAATTTTGCAAAATTATCACATATGAATAATAATAATAATAATAATAATAATTCCATTTTAACAACTCAAATTTTGTAAACTCACTGAAAATTTTGAAAAGAGAACACAATAATATTTTTCTAACCAATATTACAATTTTTTTAAATTATCACATATGAAATAATAATAATAATTTCCCCCATTGACAACTCAAATTTTGTGAACTTACTGAAAATTTTGAACAGGGAGCACAGTAATACTTGAATGTAGGAAATCTTTGGTTTATTTTTAATTTTGGAACAGAGCATGGGATAATCCACCGAACACTTTTCCTCATTTAGAAAATGGTACCCAGAAATTTTGTAGAAAGCTGAAGCTTTTTCAATAACTTCATCATTTAAGCATTTAAAAGCTCAACATGTCAATTGTAGGAATTGAACCTGGGTGAGAAAAACACCTCTCAACACAAACCACAGAGTAAACCCAATTGACAAACCCTAGATTTATTCTACCTTCAAATCTATAAAATTGCTTACCATGATTCGCATCAAGATTCCAATCTCTGTGTTCGCTATCTACATATCATTGAGCAAGAGCAGTGAGATAGAATCACTATTGAAGGGTAGGCGCTTCACATCGTGCGCAGATTGCTGGTGCAAATCGTTAAGGAAGAAAATTGCTTATTGCAGATCTCTTTCCAGCGATGCTTGAGCTCATGGCAGTGATTCATGAGATCGACTGGGTGGACGCGTGGTTTGTTCCTTTATCCTGTTGAGTGGGCCACTGCCTTCTTCAACATTCAGAGTTCGACGGTCTCTTTAAACATGTTTATGCTTTCTTCTCCAATTCCTGTATCAATACCTCAATAAACCCCAATCAGCTACCATGAGAAATAGGCTGCACACCACAAGTTGTGATCACAGACACCAAAAATTTTGAGGGTTTGGTTCTCTGTGCGATCTTGGCTCTCGATATGGCTAGAACTAGATGTGAGTCGAGCTCTAAAGGTTGAGTACTTTTTAGCTCTCTTCAGGTCCAGTTACAGGAATGAAAAAGATCAACCGTTCTGATCGTGAGAGAAATGTAAATGCATAAAAGATAGAACCAACCCTTTATATTATTTATTTAAACTAGCTCTCAAATCCTTTAACATCACTGTCCATAAAATCACTCGACATTGTCTTTGTCTTTGCCATTACACCGTAGATCTGCATATTTGCAGGCTACATTCTCATGGATCACTACAATGAGGAGCTACAATACCTCACATTCCATGGAAATACTACCATGTCACTAGCATGCCCTTGAAATTACAAGAGCTCTCATACAAATTTATAGTACATGGATGAAACCATCTCATAAACTAAATTGACTCCCACACCCACACCTCCTCAAGAGATAAGGCTAGAAGGTGGCAAAATAGGATCCAATACACATTTAGGATAAAAACTATATATTATAATGTGAAATACATAAAGGCAGTGTAGGACTTCATGATTGTATATCTAGGCTAACATATGTGTTATATACATATATCCAAAACTGATCCCTAATTTATAAAAACCAAAGGAAATTGTTGATTAACCTAAATAATTTGAAAGTAATTGCTAAACAAAATTTAACAATGTTGTTAACACCCAAATTCCTTAAAAATATTTGGCCTACACGACACAAAAAAAAAAACAAGAAATATACCTTAAAAATTCCTTAGAAAATTGACTTGCACAACTTTCCCTAGGCAAAGTCACACAATTGTACGAAAATCAAGCCAGAACCTAACGCACAATGGTTAATAAAAACAAATTTGATCACAGGAAGTGCTTAACTCTTACACTCTGAAAATTAAACAAAGGGGGGTGCATGCCCATGCATGGATATTTCTAGGTTTTCTAGAAGTGAACCATTTATTCACCCATAAAAAACTAGATCAACTCTAATTCATGCATAAAAAGGATGCCTCTATTCTTATTTTAAGACCTTTATGATGGAAACTTAATGTTTTGTTGATGAAATTCTCTTGGAGTTCCCATCGTGTGATTATTCCACCATTCTTCCACATTTTTCTCTCTTTTTGGAAGGAATAACTTCGTGAAATACCAACCTCTTCCTTGAAATCCTAAAAAATGGATAATATTCACCGCCAGCCACTCATGTGCGACTAGCAACCCTAAAGGACTAATTGGGAAAGGACCCGAACCCACCAACTAAGCTATCCCTTTGGTTCAAATCACATTTCTCTTTTACTTGCACAAAGATTGTGAAAATACTTGGAGAAGCTAGAGGACTAAGAGAGCCTCTTGAAGAAAGAACCCAAATGAGAGAAAGTTGGGAGTCACTTCTACATTAGCAATATAAACATTCTTTTGTAATTTTCTATTGTTGAGAAACAAAAATATCTTTCCTCCCCCCTTAAAAATAAATATATATTGTGTTGATTCAAAGGCTTTATGAGTTATTTTATTATTTAATCTTGAATATATCAAGGTTCTACTATTTCAAGCAACTTAGATCTAGGGTTTACCATTGTACAAAAGGGAAGGGTTTTCTTGGTTGTCTTGTGTGCAAGTTTATTTAGAGACCATTTTCCTCTTCCTTCTCCTCTAGTTCAAACCGAAGATTGAAAACCCTAGAAGGATCATAACAAAGGTATGGTTTTTTTTTGTTCCTCTTAAACCCTAGTTTGTTTTCCAATATTGTACTAATCCACTATTGTAGGGGAGTTTAGACACACTTTGTTGGATTCTTCCTACCACAATTTCTATCTCAACTTATATATGATTCTTCTCCATCTGAACGCCATGAGGTGGCCCTTGCTCCCTCTCCCCCTTTCTTTGCCTTTTGAACTCTAAAAGGGCCATAGATGTAAAGGAGGTTGTCAAAAGCCAATTTAATGGCACTCAAAATGGTGATTAAACTTGTATTAAGTTTGTTTTCTTGAAAATTACATTCCATAGATGTAAAGAAGGTTTCAAAAATCCTTGATGGCGCTCAAAATGGTGATTAAACTCATATTAAGTTCGTTTTCTTGAAAAGTCCATTTTTTACTACATAATTACTTTGCGCTCAATAACTTTGTATTTTGGGCTTGAAACCTTGATAGGAATATTATGTATGCACAAATTGGTATTTCTCTAAATAATGAAACTATATGCATAGATTGTGCAAAATTTAGAGATTCATATATCATATTTATCAATATAAGTTTCTCATAGAGGTGAAACTAGCAAATATTTGAATGCCTTTGCACATAATCCTAGGGAATATAATTGTGTGAAGGGTTTATTTTTTGAAGAAAATCATTCAAATACCATCTCCAAAATGAGAGATACCTAAAATAGTAACAACTTTTATTTTTTTTGTGTTCCTTTGCATTAACAATGTATATCCCCTAGTGATTTATGAAGGCCCTAAACTTGAACTTAAGCTTGGATGGTGCCCCCAATTGCATTGTCATGAATGAGACACTAACACCAATTTTATTGCAGAGGTCACTCATAAAGTACCCTTTTGGACGAAGTTTTATTTAAACAAATATCTGTATATTTTAACCTTAGGATCAATTGTGATCACTAAAACAATCTAGTTTTTTTTACATTTCCATGAGGAATTGGACAAAGCAATTATAACCATCATAAACACATAATCTCATCCATAATAAAACATAAGAAATATAATTTACAATCCCACCATAATTAAACATATAATGACAATTATTGCAATTTACAATTGAAAACATATAGAACTTACAATTTCAACTGTAATAAGCCATATAAATATAATATTGTACTTAATTGAATATTGACACAAAACTATTGCATGGGGATGATTTTCCTCCGATTCAAAGGCATCCCAACAAGAATTCCACCCCCGAGATAAATCCATTGGCTCATACAAGTAGAAGGCCCTCTTTCAACTATCCCATTTTAGCCTCAATTGATATCCTCATCAAAAACTCATATTAGGAAGAAAGAAAGAAGTGGATGATGATGAAGAATGAACAAATGGAACACATCTTCCCAAAATAAAACATGTATGTTTAACCTAACAATGTGTCTCTATTGGGGTGGCAAGTGCGGGTGGGAATCTTCTCGATCCCGGAAGAAACACTTTAGTTTCTTATGTGTGGATTCTTGGAAGGGCATCCAATAATGTTATTGAAGTTTACTCTCTCTTTGAAGGATTATATATTGCAAGAGAGGAATATTACTAATATTGCAATGTTCGGGGACTTGATGACGATTGTCTAGGCGATAATCAAACAAAGGCAATATGAATGCAATATTTTTTATAGTATTGTCTCACGATCCTCATCTCTCATCAATGGCTTTGGAAAATTTAGGATATATCGTGTCAAGAGGAACCTTAATTCCCTAGACGATCAAATGGCTAAAATTGGAGCAAGGTTTGAGGGTGGTCAGATCATTATAAATGGAGTTGGAGGGGTTATTCTTATCCCATAGTCGAGCCCCCCGTCATTCTTTGTGTGGTTATTTTATGGTGTAGCCCATCGACAGTTGTTTCATCCCCCTCGCACACTTGAATTTTTATGATATTGAAGGGGCCATTCATTATGCTATGTGTCTCCTTGGTTTTTTATGTGAAATATCTACTTTGGTTATGGATCATTTTGCTTTGTATTTCAGGTGGTTTCCATCCCCTAGATGGGTGTTGGTTCTAGTTGGTGTTCATTCGAGGGGTTCCACATTGTCTTGGTTGCTAGCTCGTGAGGCATTGTCAGTGTTCTATGTTGGCAGCACATGTCCAATGTTGGTCCCATTCTTCAAGTATCTTATGTTCTTCCAGCATTCTTCCTCAGGATACAGTAATGCATGTCCTCTTGTTCGCTTGGTTCTTTCACATTGTATTCTTTCTCTTGTGTTTTCTCCTTTTGGTTATGGGTTTTGGTACCTTGGAAGGTGGATGCTTTATGGCCTCTTGTCTTAGTGGACAATGATGAAACGCTTCTGGAATGATTTCAAGAATATTCTCACGCGTCATGAGGAGATATCACACATTAATTTCTCTACACTCTAGCAACTTTCAGTAAAATTTGGGGAATTTGAGCTACCGCTGGCCTCTTTGACAAGAAGGATGGATGAAATGGAGGTAAAAATTCAGCGTTTAAAGGCTCAGGTTTTCCCTCGGCACTATGTATTTACATCAATTCAATAATCATGGTTTGGCTTCCCCCTATAATGGCATAACAGTTAGAAACAACAAAGGTCGAAGTATAGCTCCAATGGACATCGAGGGAAGGCCTCTTCAGTAGACTAGGGATTCTGAAATTCAAGATTTTTCTTCCTCACACTAGTAAAAAAATTTCAAGGTTTTATGGCTTCTACACAAGTTTGTAAAAGATGTGATTTGCTTAATTGATCAAGATTCCAGAAATAGAGAGCTCCGTTTTTTTATGTTTTAATGATAGAAATATGTTCTGGCCGTGAACCTTTTTGTATAGCTCTGTAAGACTATTGTTTTCTTTGACATAGGTTTTTTAATATAATTCCAATTCAGTCCCAATTAAAAAAAAAAAAAAACAATGTGTCTCCATGCAAAATCCTAAATTATTTATTTTATAAATTCATATTTTCTTCCTCCTCTTCCCCTCCCACATGACTCCAATGGAAAATTCTTGCTAATTATTTTCTTGGTTCATGTGTTACTCTCACCCAATTACATGCCTTTCATGTAAAATTTTATATTTATAATTATGAAATTGATTTTTTTATATTTCTTGTCATCACCCCATATGTCCTCCTAGGTGTCTACTTCTCATTTATTTCATTTTCTTCATTTCTAATCAATCCTTTTTATTTCTCCCTCACTCTTTAATTATTTTTATTATTTTTCCCAAGTTACATTATATTGAAGATATGACTATAAAACAAATTAATTCATACCCCAAAAACTTAGTTCACAAGAATTTCTAGGTCCAACCTTCAAACATACACCTGGTGTTTCCTAATTCATCATTGACCTATACCTCATATTAATTCATAACCCCTCCCCATGTTTCCCTTGGCTATTCCAAGCCACATTCTATGTTACTTTTATTGAGATCACTAGCACATGCCTAGTCTTATGGAATGTCAATTACATATTTGAAATTTGCTAGCAGGGTCTTGGCCATGAATTCTTGATAAGAATTTTTTTACAAAGATTTTGCACATTTTTATCATTGTACATAAAAATATGAAACATATTTGTATTGTCATTATTTTTCACAACAATAGGAGTGTCCTCCATATTGCTACAAACATAGTCTAGGTTAACAACAAATACATATTAAAACACTGTGTTTCATGATGCCACATAAATCACTATTGTGGTGCATCCCCACATACACCACACTTACACCACATACACCATACATGACAACTATGCCATATGTGCAACATAAACCACATTTGCACCATATGCACCACATAAATCATAGATGCACTACATAGTCTATATGTGTGCCACATGTGCCATAGAGTCAATTTCAAGAAAGGAAGGTCAATCTAAAGTTCAAGATTATTTTTGAAGGATAGTATGCACCTACTATTTATGATGTCATTTAATTATGCTTTCATGGTTTATAATGAATAATTTTAAGGATTTTTTTTTACATTTGGTTAAGATTCAGAGGATTTGGAAGACACATACAAGACCCTAGCAAAAATTTGAAATGATTTTTATTTTACAAAACATTTTGTTATCTTTTTTCTTTTTTAAAACTAATAGAAAAGTTTGCATGATAATTGATCTAAAATTTGGCTTCAAATTTTTGAGCTTCAATTTTTTGAATCAGTTTAATGAAAGTGAGATCATGTATAAAGAGATTAGAGGAATTATGAAAAGAGAATTTGTTTCAGTTTAATGTAAGTGAGATCATGTATAAAGAGATCAGAGGAATGATGAAAAGAGAATCCAAAGGGTTGTGTACCAACAAAAAAACCACAAACATGTATACACTTTTGAAATTCTAGATGGTTAGAAAGACAAACCTCTAGTAACATCCTTTATTTACAAGGTAAGATAACCCAAGTCAAATTTGCATATTTTTAATTCTTTTAAAATAATTTCAATTGAAGTGCATTATCATTTTATTTCATACTAAATCTCAAATCCATATTTTATCCACACAAATCCAGACAGAGTTATGATAACCAAGCACATTGGTGGGGGTAGACATGTCAAGTTCCAGATGTTTTTTATATGTCAACAAATTTCTCTATTTTAAAATACATATGAAAGCATTTTTTATTTTTACTATGATCCAGGTGGATATCAGTAGTTACCCACCTATTCACTGGCTCAAAGAACAATTTTCATTTTGGCAGGTTTTCCTAGTTTTTCGGGTCCTAAACTTACAGGGTCGTTTTGAGGCCCTAATCAGCGTGTTTTGGGCCCACCATTGTCACATTGTAGGCTTTATCCAGATTGTGATGAAAACATGTGTAGTACTCAGATAGTTCTTTTCAATGAGCTATCATGAGCCTAAAACGGAGATCATATGCAAAAGTTACAACCCAAGAAGTTGGTGTACCAATTTACCCCATCGAGGCCCACATTACTTTTGGGGCTTCATCTCCTAGGGTTAGGTTTTTGGATGTTTATGGTTTTATCATTTATGATTTATGTTAAAAGGGCCTTCGAGAGCCTCATTAACCATCTTATTGTGAATGAGCGTATTCGTCACATCTCTTCTCAGAGATAATTTTCCACCATTCTAGAAAGTTTGTTTTAGTCTGCATTTTTACAGTTTCATCATATTGTCTTTATTAATAGAAGTCGAGTTTTACTATATCTCTGTGTATTTATTTTATATACATATGTATTCCATTTTGTTCCATTTATAAATATGTATTAGTGGTATTAGAGTGTTCTTCTCTTTATGTGTTTCTTTGTGCATGTCCCCAACAAGGTCAAGGTACAAGGAGTTGGGACTCAAAGTGGTTGAGCCCTTGCAAGATCGTCCCCGCCGATCATGACGACCTCCCATGGAATAATAAAAGACAGATGATGGAGCAGGAGATCCTTTTAATTTTTTGCTCGAGGAATCCCTAGCATGACAAAGGAATGAGATGATGGATAACTTTGCACAGATCCTTCGACAACTGCCAATAGGTGATGCATATTCATAAAGTGGCAATGCCGCCCCCTTCAAGGTACAAGTCAATTTTGATATCCCCTTGTTTGAAGGAAAGATAGATGTGAATGTTGTAGATAAATGGTTCAATCTGCTAGAAGGGTATTTTTCAGTCCATAATTTTTCCGATAGAAAAAAAGATTGCATTTGCGCTCCTTAAGGTTGTCCCCCATGTCAAGGATTGGTAGGAAACTTACTGTGAACAAAGGGCCACTGAGGAATATGTAATATTTGTGGTCTGTAATATTTGTGGTCGCCCCCACTTGGGATTCTTTCAGGGATGTTATTAAGGAATAATACTATCATGTTGGAAGTTACAATGACTAGTAAATGAGATGGACCACATTGCGATATGAAAGGGACCAGACAGTACCAGATTTAACAAATATCTTCCATACCTTGCGCACCAAGTTGGGTATCAAGGAATTCAAACTGTTAGAAAAATATATGTGCTCCACCATAGAAAATATAGCAATATTATCACCCAACCATAGGCATAAAGGCCACCCCTGAGCACCTTAACCTTGACAGACAAAATAATTCTAGAAGCAATCCAATAGCCAACCAAGGTAGCACACCTTTCTCCAAGGCTAGCGCACCAAGCAATAATAACCAAAGACCAAGCAAAAATTCCAAACCATAACCAAGAGAAAGTCCAACCAAAAACCAAAATACCAATTGTGGTAGTTGCAGCTCCACTCCCTCTCCAAACTTGTGCACCACTAGTCTTATGCAGTTGTGAGAGTGAGAGTGACAAATGAGCTCTAGCGCCCTCTATTTATATTTCTCTATCTCACTTGACTGGGCCGACTTCTCTTTCTGGAGGCTAATAACTCAATAATAAATATTCTCTTGAGTTGACTTATCTTCTAGGGTTATTATCCAACGTTTTAGGGTTTCTCTTGCTTCTCAGAATATTCTAGTCTTGTGAAAGGTTACACGTGGAGGTTAATACCTCTCACAACTACCACAATATCAACACTCCCTCCTAGCTAGGGAGGTATTAAAGGAAATGGTCTTGAGCACAAACATACCATTCAACCGGTAGCATCATCGTAGATTGATCCAGAATATATTTGCAGAATGAAATGAATACAAAATATTATCAAAATATGCTTAACACAGAATAATATATATAGTAAAATTGGTTTCTATTCAATAAGGAAATAAGTTGATAGTGTAAAATGCAGCGGAAACAAGCTTGTTGGAATGGTGGCGGCTTATCTCTGAGAAGAGATGTGAAGGATGTGCTCATTCGTAAGAAGTTGATTACAATGAGGCTTTGAAGGCCTTTTTAAGATAAATAGGAATGTCAAAAACCTTAGAAATCCAAAAACCCTAACCTTAGGAAATGAAGTGCCAAAAGTCATGTGGGCCCCGTTTGGGCAAGTTAATACATCAACTTCCTGGGCTCGTAACTTTTGCATACGATCTTTGCTTTAGGCGCACGATAGCCCGTTGGAAAGGTATATATGAGGACTACACATTTTGTTTCTATCCATCAAAGGTCATTCTAATTTTGGCGAGCCCTATAAAACGATGTTTAGAGCCTCAAAACGGCCCCGCAAGTCGGGGACCCGAGAACTAGGGAAAAAATTGCCAAACTGGAAAACTGCCAAAATGAGCCAATTGGAATAGATCAGAGGCCACCGACATCCATCTGGATCAATCCTCCCCCCTTAGGAAGAAATGGCCTCCATTGCGTTGAGTTCCCCCATAAGATGAGGAATTTTTTGTTGAATTTGGCCCCGAGTGAGTCACTTGCCTTGGTGCAAGAATTGCCCTTCTTTGACAACTTGATAAAGTTGGATCATTTGCTGTCGAGTGACCTTGATATGTTTGTACACAATATGATCATTGGATGCATGTTGTATGCAGTCGGGGTTGATCTCTTTTGGTGCTAATTGTTCTGTTATCTCTAAGGTGTTCAATAATGGTGGGAAATACGGTCGAAGGATATCCACATTGAACATTGGGTGCAAGCCAAGGAAAGGAGGAATGTTGAGCTTGAAAGAATTATCACCCACAACCTTGTTGATGGTGTACGGCCCATAACAGAGTGGGAGAAGCTTCTAATGGGGTCCTGTAAAGTGCTCTTTCTGCAAGTGAAACCAAACTTTGTCGCCCACCTAAAACTTATGTGGCACCCAGTGTTGATCATGGTGCTTCTTGTACTTGTCATTGGACTTCTGTAGGATATCCTGAACCTGTCGGTGGATGTGTTGGATCCGCTCAATGAACTGGGTGGATTTTTCAACTTTGGTTGGAGTAGAAGATGAGTCGAATGAGGTGACCACAAGGGGTGGTGCAACATCTATGGGACCCAATGGTTGGAATCCCAACCCCACCTGAAAGGGGTTGTGGTCGGTTGAGCTATGCAGGGCTCAATTGTAGATATTTTGAACATAGGGGAGACTCTCATCCCATGTGTGAGGGTGCTTGGAATTATACATGCGCGGGATATGCACGATCATTCAATTTACGACCTCAGTTTGGCCATCTGTCTAGCGATGGAAGGTCATGGATTTGGTGAGCTCTGTGTCCAGCAGTGACCAGAGGATTGACCAGAATGTGATAGGAAATAAATTGTCTCGATCGGAGACAATGGTTTGTTGGATTCCAAAATATACCCAGACTCGTTCAAAGAAGAGCTTGGCAGTGGCCTCTACTGTGATTCTCTTCTTGCAGGTGACCAGAATCGCCATCTTAGAAAAGCGATCCACAACCACAAAAACACAGTCATTTCCTTGCTTGGTGGACAGGAGGACCGACATGTAGTCCATTGAGATGGACTCCCATGGAATGTCAAGAGTAGGCAGAGGGGTGTACATGCCCTGTTTCTTAGTGGTCAATTTGGCAATCACGCAAGCAGTGCAAGACCTAATATACTTGTTGACCTCATGTCGAAGTTTTGGCCAGTAGAAATGTTTCTATATCATTGCCACTGTCTTTTCAACGTTGAAGTGTCATGCCACCCGACTATAGTGGGCTTCCCATATCATATTTTATCTCTCGCTTGATGGAACGCAGATATGGCCCAGACGGCACAACAACTCGTCTTAAAGATGGAAATTAGAGACAACTATGTTTGCGCCCAACATTTGGTAGGTGGTGGTGAAGTCAGGGTCTATATCATAGTGTTGGGGCCATCCAGAGGTCACATGGCCGCAAGAGTCTAGCATTGTGGTGAGTGTCGTGACTGGCAGTCTAGTGAGGCAATCAGTGACGCGGTTGGTGCTTCCCGTTTTATACTTGATGTTGAGGTGGAATTGTTGCAATTACGTGGACCACTTGTGATGGTGGTCATTCTGCAATTTTCCTTGTGTCTGCATGAACTATAGTGGCTTATGATCAATGTGGATGATTCTCTCCTTCCCAAGAATGTAATGTCTCCACTGGAGGCAGGCTTTCACAATGGAGTACATTTACTTGTCGTAAGTAGGGTAATTACTGACAGCATATGATAGTTTCTCACTATGATAGGCCATAGGGTGGACGTGATGAGTGAGAACAGTGCCCACAACATAGTATGAAGCATCTGTCTCGATCTCAAAGGGTTGTTGCAGGTTCACTAGTTAAAGTATTGGGGTTGAGCACAAGCGTTGCTTCAAATCATCGAACGCTTGTTGTTGGGACCGACCCCACACAAATTTCTCCTTACCACCACCGATAGTTACTTGGCTGAGGTCCCATGCAATATGGGAGAATCCCAACATGAACCTGCGGTAGAAATTGGCAAGGCCCAAGAAGATCAGAAGCTCAGTGAGTGTGGTTGGGGTTGGCTAGTCACAAATGACTTGGATTTTGGTTGGATCCACATGTACGCCATGTTGATCAATGATGTATCCCAGGTAATGAACCCTCTCCATGCCGAAGGAGGATTTTTCCAAGTTGGCATAGAGATGGTGTTGCCACAGGGTGCACAGAAGCTGTTGAATATGATGCAAGTGTTCTTCCCAAGTCTTGTTGTAAATGAGGATGTCATCCAGACACACCACTACAAAATTATTGGTGAATGGTCGCAGGATATCATCCATCATCCTCATGAAAGTGGCTGGAGCATTTTTCAAACCAAAGGGCATGACAAACCATTCAAAAAGACCTTCCTTTGACTTGAAGGCGATCTTCCATACATCTGTCTGTTCTATCGGGACCCGGTGGTATCTATACTTTAGATCAATCTTACTGAAGTATTTGGCTCCCGTGAGCTGATCAAGGAGGTTGTCAATTCAGGGAAACATGTACTAGTTTCTAACTGTTATTTTATTCAGGGCCCCGTAATCAATGTAAAGTCGCCAAGTTCCATATTTCTTCTATACCAGCACGATTGGTCTCCCGCAAGGTGATGAGTTGGGAAGGAAATGCCCCTTGTGGAGAAGTTCTTTGATCTATCGATTGATCCCCTCATTCTCGAACAAAGAGTAGCGGTAGACTGGCCCATTGGGCAGTGGTGCGTCGGGGGTCAAATCGATGGGGTGCTTGACCTGACAGTGCAGAGGTACCCCAGTAGGCGAAGATAAGATATCTGAGTATTCTTCCATGACTTTATCCACTTGCTTTTATTGTGTGGAGAGGTTGACCACAGAGACCCTGGATGTGGCTGCAATATTTCACTCATTCTGAGAGCGAATCACTAAGAACAAAAAGTTCCCTGCCTGAGAGATGACCTTTTTGCATTGCTTGGAAGACATCAAGGAAATAGCACTGGGTGGGACTGCATCGGATATCCTATACACTTTCTTGTTCAAAGCAATAATAACACTGCAAGGCCTAGACTCATATACAGCATGAAATTTCCATAAATATGGTTGGCCCAAAAGAACATTACAAACTTCGAGAGGGGAAACATCACACATTACCTCATCTTTGAAGGGATTGATGTCGTATGACAGACGACATTGTTGGGTGACACAGATGTCACTTCCTTTGAGGAGCCATCTGATGGTGTAGGGTTGTGGGTGTGGCATTGTCAGCAGGGCGAGTCACTTGACAACCTCTGTTGATATGAGGTTCTTCTAGCTACCACTATCAACAATGAAGTGCATCGGGGTACCCTTCACCCATATCTGTGAATGAAAAAGGTGCTCTCCTTCCTCTGGCTCATCTGGTTCACCGGGTTGGAGCTTGTTGGTAGTAACGGTAGAACTGGGTTATGCGTCTATGATCTGTCTCCCCTTTTCTATTTTTGACTCATAGTCGGAACCCGCATATGATTCAAAGGCTTTCACCTCAATGACCAGCGACTTCTTCGAGCGGAAATCAACAGTGTTATGCCAGGGGCTCTTATGGAAGTCACGCCACTTCCTGATATATTTATTTGTCTTTTCGGTGTCCTTCTTTGCTTGCAGCTTGGACTAGTTGTCTTGAGGTTGTACATCTTTGCTCTATCGTTTTTTCTTTGGGTTGGGGCCGCCCTTTCCTGGCTTTTTTTGTGAGGGGTTCCCAGGACAAAATTGTCACTTCTTTTGTTTGATATTCTGCTTGATTTTGACGGCATATCGGTAGGTCAGGCCCAATGATGAGATGTCCAGAAAATCCATTTCTGCCTGGATGTATCTATGTATACTGCTGCGATACTTGAGCACTAAATGTCACTCATAATATTTGATACCCAGCTTGGTACGCAAGGTACAGAAGATATTTGTGAACTCGGGCACTGCTTTGTCTCTTTCCTTCCACAGCGTGGTCCATTTTGTGTACAAGTTGTCATAACTTCCAACAGGGTAGTATTGTTTCTTAATAGCATCCCTGAAGGACTCCTAGGTGACTGCGACTGTAAATAATGAGGTTTACTCTATTTCCTTTTGCTCACAGAAAGTTTCCCACCAATCTTTCACATGGGGGACGGCTTTGAGGAGCGCAAAAGTAATCTTTTCTCTATTCAAGAAGTTATGGACAGAGAAATACCCTTCTAGCAGATTCAACCATTTGTCTACCGCATTTGCATCTATCTGACCTTCAAATATAGTAATATCGAAGTTGATTTGTACCTTGAAGGGGGTGGTGCCTCCGTTTGAGGAAGATGTATCACATGTTGGTATTCGTCGAAGGATTTGCGCAAAACTATCCATCATCTCATTCCTTTGTTGCATGAGGGCTTCCTCGAGAAACATTTTGAAGGGGTCTCTCATCCCATTGTCCTTCTTTTCTTCTTCCATGAGAGGTTGTTTGGGTGTGCGAGAGATTTTGTCCTCAAGATAAACAAGCTCGAGACCCAATTATTTGTACCATGACCTTGTTCGGGACATGCATTAAGAACGATAAGGAGCAGACCGCTTTGATACCACTGATCCAGAATATATTTGCAAAATGAAATGAATACAGATTATTATCAAAATATGCTTAACACAGAATAACAAATATACAGTAAAAATGGTTTCTATTCAATAAGGAAATAAGTTGAAACAGTAAAATGCAGTGGAAACAAGGTTGTTGGAATGGTGGTGGATTATCTCTGATAAGAGATGTGACGGCTGCACTCATTCGCAAGAAGCTTATTACAATGAGGCTCTGAAGGCCTTTTTACAATAAACAGGAATGTCAAAAACCCTAGACATCCAAAAACCCTAACCCTGGGAGATGAAGCGCCAAAAGTCATGTGGGCCTCATTTGGGCAAGTTAGTACATCAACTTCTCGAGGTCGTAATGTTTGCATACGATCTTCGTTTTAGGCGCACGATAGACCGTTGGAAAGGTTTATCCAAGGAATACACATTTTGTTTCTATCCATCAAAGTTCATTCTGACTATTGCGAGCCCTAAAAAACGTTGTTCAGGGCCTCAAAACGGCCCTGCAAGTCAGAGACCCGAAAACTAGGGAAAAACTGCCAAACTAGAAAACTGCCAAAATGAGCCTATTGGAATAGGTGGGAGGCCACCAACATCCATCTGGATCATAGCCACACAGACTATCTCATTATCACGTAGATCAACTCACGAGAAACATCATCACTATCAGTATCATCTGATAGCATCAACTGCATCATCTCTCGAAGCCACACTCCATCTAAGTAATCAGGCATGATGTTGAATAATTCACTCACTTCACAGAGTGATACAAGAACCATTCTTATAATCTGGACATATGTGCTAGAAGAATAATTGTTCCAACATATGTTGGAAGCCACGCCATGGGCTACAAGGACTATTCTTCTAATTTAGACATACGTCTTAGAAGAATGACTGTCCTGGACCATTTTCCCTCCAGCCACTACTGTGAACTTAGGGAAAATGTTTGTCCACCAGCAATATTTCAACCTGGGCCATCCTCCACATGAAGTATGTTTTTCCACCAACAATTTGTCCTACCTAGACCATTATGCGCCTAGATAATGTTTGTCCATCAACACACTGACTATCCATCTAGCTGGCAATCATCTCCAACACTAGTGGTAGTCTCCATGGAAATCAAAACAATTCCATCCAATAGAACACAATTTTGTCTATTCATAGTAGTATAT
This sequence comes from Picea engelmannii, assembly GCA_009831015.1. NCBI lineage: Eukaryota > Viridiplantae > Streptophyta > Pinopsida > Pinales > Pinaceae > Picea > Picea engelmannii. The sequence goes on along the minus strand of ML811640.1, from coordinate 20,791 downwards.
AACTACTATCCAGTGGTACACAACCACTCTCAGTAGCACATTGTTACTAACCAATGACATACAATCACTACCAGTGGATAACATCCACCATAGTATCATACAAATACTTTCTAGAGACATACAATCTTTACAACAATCATATCATCTGATATCAACCTGCATAAAAATATCATGATACAAACCGAGTCATCTGGGCCATTCTTCCACTCACATCTATGAGATCTGGAAGAGCATCTTCCCTCAGAAAGTAAAACATCATCCATGGGCTATATGGACTATTCTTTGCAAGCATAGAAGAATAATTTTCCGTGATTTTTTTTATCCTGGACCATTCACCAAACTGGGCCATTCCTCCGGCACTAATCATAGTGCAACTTGGAGAGAATGAGTCTACTCTAGGGAATGTGTGTCCTTGATTTTTAAACCTGGACCATTCACCTAAATGGTTCATTACTCTGTCACTAATCACAGTGCAATCTGGAGAGAATGAGTATGCCTTAGGGAATGATTGTCTGGACCATTTCCTATGGAAATGACTGTCCTGCACCAACCTCCAAAATGGACCATTCTTCAAAACTGCTCACAACTGTGAACTTCGAAATAATGACTTCCCGGCGAGGAAGACCATTCTACTTGACCACTACTCAGAGTGATTTCCAAGAAGAATGATTGTCCTAGATCATTCCCCCACACTGGCCACAAGGGGAATCATTGTCTATGGTACATCAGCAATCTATCGGACCATTTTCATTACGAAAATGACTGTCAGATCTGGACCATTTTCCGAACTGGAAAATGACTATCCATCAAAAATCTCAAACTACTTTCTGGACTGGAAAGGAACCGCCCAATTTGGACCATTTTCTGAACTAGAAAATGATTGTCCAAAGATCACTAACATATCAATGCTCCCCCCCAACCTAGGAGTAATCACTTCCTTTTTCAATAAGGAAGTCATCTCCACGAGCCCCAACTTGTCCCTTAAGTACGCAAACTTTTCATCTCGGACAGAGGCTTTACCAAAATATTTTATATCTTCTCATATGTGGAGATATACTGGAGAACCACTTATCCCCTTTGGACTCTATCATGAAGAAAATAATACTCGATCTCAATGTGCTTCAACCTATCATGGAACATCGGGTTCTCTGAAATCTTCACACAACTTTGATCATCACAATATATCACAGTCAAATCTAGCACCTAATCAGACAGTCTAGAAACCAACTTGCGGAACCACACTACTTTCTTACAAGCATCACAAGATGCAATATACTCTGCTTTTGCAGTGCTGAGTGCATCAGACTTATGTTTCCTGCTAGCCCATGACATCGTGGCAAAGCTCAAACTGAAACATATCCAAGTAGCACTTCTTCTGTCATTTTCACTCCCTACCCAATCTGAATCGATAAATCCATGCAGTTGTATATCATAACTTAAACGTCCCACACAACAAATATCCAACTACGTATTCTCCAAATACATTAACGAGCCAATCAATTATCGATACAGAGATGGGTCTATTGGATTAGAGTCTCTCAACTTCTTTAGATTTGTCATCATGGGAGTTTGTCATGGATTTTCAATCCGTCATCCCGGACTTCTGAAAAACCATTTCAATATACTTCATCTGTCATAGGAAGTCATCACCACACATTTTTTGTACATGAGAGGCTCTGCACCAAGTTTGTTTGAATCCATACAAGGTCTTCTTCCATCTTCATACAAGGGTCTCTTTATGGTATACCTCAAAACTTGGAGGTTGCTCTACATAAGCTTCTTCTTCAATTACTCTGTTGAGAAGAACAGTCTTTAAATTCATCTGATGTAAACTCCAACCCATGGATACTACAGGAGATATAATGGCTCAGGTAGAGGTATATTTGGTTACTAGAACAATTTGTTATCATAGTTTTATCCCTCCTTCTTGGAGAACCCTCTAGCCCCGAGTCTCTCCTTGTATCTATCAATGCTTAAGTATTTTTCACAACTTCTCACATACATTGTTCTTCATCATTGCTTCTACCCATTCCTTTTTCTTGACCGCTTCTAGTGGGTTCAAACTGGCTCAATTGGTTGTTCTGACTTTTCTTTCTTTCTTGGAAGCTTCAAGTTCTTCCTCATGTTTCTCTTCAATGTTGGAGTCCATGGAATCTTATATAGATTACATGCCCTTCTTTCCTGAAGGCTCCAACCTTATGCCATAGGAACATAAATGTAGGTGGAAAACCAAGGATATTCAAGGCTTCTTTTTTAAGAAGAATACTTCTAGAGTCAAACTGAACACGTGTTGCTTATCATGGTTTCTATTTCCAATGAAGATCATGGGTAGATACGTCGTAGTCTTTAGAGATTATTCTTCAATGGATCATATCGTTGAGGAGTAGCTCCCTCCTAATCCTGGATTCATGCTTGAATGAGAAATATGCATGCTCTTCTTTTGGAATTATGTGATCAACTTCCTCCATCTGAGAGATTCCATGCTTTTGTCTGTTGCATCTCTCTTTGCGTTCTACAAAGTGTCACAAGCATGTTCTGATTTCATTTTGATTTATGACTTCCTTCAAGTCTAAATCCTCTGAGTCTCTTTAAGTTTGTTTCTATCTATTCTGATTGTTTCCCATCTGGCAGTTGTGTCATCCTTATAAACTTTTTTTATGACAGCTTCCACAAGGATTGTTCATCAAACATATTTCACAAGGGTACTTGCCCGAAACAAAAACAACAAGAGCAAACAAGAAATATCTATCTAGAGGAGATGTTAGTTCATCTTGTAAACAACTACAATAATCATCTATATCAATGGTATTCATATCCAGTCAAGTATTTATTTCACCTAGCAATAATAGATACTTTCAAAGACGGATTTCACAATTTTTAATGTAGCAACTATCACCCTTGATATACTCAAATTTGAGGCTTAACAATTTAATCAAACCTAGAACCTGAAGCCTCAACTGTTGTGGAGGGTGTGCTTGTTCCTCTGAATGCATTGAATCCAAGATTACAGCTTGGAAAATGTCTCTAATACTTTTCCTACAAACACACTCACATTTTTGTTATATGATATAACTTGGATAACATATACAAGTGCATACCTTTGAATTCTTGTAGCATCGTCCAGCTTGTCTTCCAATCTGAAACTAGATACCATCTTGAAAAGAAGAGATTAGAAACTCAATCACAAGATTCAATGATTAGAACAAGCTAGAAACTTCAAAATTTCAAATTTGACTACAAAAATCAATTTGACCAGAAGTCAACCTTTTACTTTGACTTTGACCAGTGAAACTTTGACTATGACTTTGACCAAAAATTCAAACTTGACGTTTTTGCTCAATGAAAGCACCAAGAGGCGTGCTAGGATAGGGGGCACTAGAATATCAAGGAATTAGGTCAAATGTTTCATCATAAGTGCCCAAACACAAGGGTTAGGTTTTGTTGCAGCTGCATAATTAGAAAACCTAGTTCTAGTTGTAACTGGTGCCACAACGAGCTTAACAAATAACTTCCCAATCTATCTTCTAGTGGTTAGACTATTTGAAGATAGTGTGGTCCCATAACATGTTAGAAAAATAGGTGTGCTCATTTCACCATAAACAATATAGCAATATTGTCACCCAACCATAGGCACAAAGGCCACACCCAAGCACCTTAACCTTGACAGAAAGAATAATTATGGAAACAATCCAATAGCCAACCAAGGTAGTGCACCAAGCAAGAATAACCAAAGACCAAGAAGAAACTCCAAACCATAACCAAGAGAAAGTCCAACCAAAAACCAAAATATCAGTTGCAGCAGTTGTAGTTGCACTCCCTCTCCAAACTTGTGCACCACTAGTCTTATGCAGTTATGAGAGTGAGAGTGACAAATGAGATCTAGCGCCCTCTATTTATACTACTCTATCTCACTTGACTAGGATGACTTCTCTTTCTGGAGTCTAATAACTCAATATTAAATATTCTCTTGAGCTGACTTGTCTTCTAGGGTTATTATCCAACGTTTTAGGATTTCTCTTGCTTCCTAGAATATTCTATTCTTGTCAAAGGTTACACGTGGAGGTTAATACCTCCCGCACGTACCATAATATCAACACGAATGACATATGGTGCTCAAGAACCGTGGTTTTCTACATAGATACATCCAAACAAAAATGGATTTTCTAGACATCTCATCATTGGGCGTGGCATATCGATATGTTGTCAAAATCGATCAGAAATTTAAATAGAAGAAGCGGGAATTTGGATCTACAAATTCCTCACAGCAGAAGGAGGGAAAAGGTAGCCCCAACCCACATAAAAAAGGCTAGAGCAAGGATGGACCCTCTCACGACAACCAGTCCAATATGCAAAGAAAGAAGGGTAATAAGAACACAAATAAAGACACTGGGAAGTGTTGTGAATTCCATAAAATTCCATGGCATAACACTGATGAATGTCACTCGAAGCAGTTGTTGGTGGCCAACCTAAAAGTCTCATATTCAAAGGTAGGTTCCAACTCTGAATCAGATATAGACAAAGGGAAGCATGTCATTGATGTAGAACCCAATCCCACTATCTCTACCACCAAGGTCCATCCAAGTGAACCAGTGGAACCAGAGGAAGGTGAACATCTTTTGCACTCATAGATGTGGGTGAAGGGTGCTCCACTGCATTTCATTGTCGATAGAAAAATTCAAAAGAACTTGATATCTGCAGAGGTCGACAAGCGGTTGCACCTGTCAACGACGCCACACTTGTGGCCCTACACCATCAGGTGTCTTTTCCAAGGAAGATACCTCTGTGTCAGCCAACAATGTCGTCTGTCCTACAGCATCAATCCATTCAAGGATGAGGTATTGTGTGATATTTCCCCCTTGAAGTTTTCGATGTTCTTTTAGGCCAACCATATTTGTGGAAACGACATGTTATATATGAGTCTAGACCTTGCAGTGTTATTATTACTTTGGGTAGACAATTGTACAGGATAATAGAGGTAGCTCCAACTACCACTATTTCTTTGATCTATGTTAAGAAATGTAGGAAGGTCATTTCCCAGACCAAGAAATTTGAATTCTTCATGATTCACTCTCAAAGTGAACAGAAAGTTGCAGCCACATTCATGTCCTCTACATAGGGCCTCTCAATGTAGCAAAAGCAAGTGGACAAGCTCATGGAAGAATAAAAAGACATATTTTCCTCACGCACCTGGGTGTCATGAAACTGTCAGGACAAGCATTCAATTGATATAACCTTCGGTGAACCTCTACCCAATGGGACATTCTATCGCCGCTCTCTAATGGAAAATGAGGAAATTAAGCGACATAGCCAAGAGATACTTCAAAAGGGGCACATTGCCAACCCAACTCCTTACCATGCGGGAGCCCAATTTTACTTGTACAGAAGAAATATGGGACTTGGAAACTATGCATTGATTACATGTCCCTAAAAAAAATCACAATCAAGAACCGGTACCCAATTCCCTGAATTAACAACCTTCTTGACTAGCTCAAGGGAGCTAAGTTTTTCAGCAAGATTGACCTAAATTCTGGCTACCACCAGATCCCAATAGAACAGACCGATGTATGGAATACTTGTTTCAAATCCAAAGAAGGTCTTTTCGAATGGATATTCATGCCCTTTGGTTTGGAAAATTCTCCATCAACTTTCATGAGATTGATGGATGATATACTTTGGCCCTTCACCAATTCCTTTGTGGTGGTATATCTGGATGACATCCTCATCTTCAGCAAGAATTGGGCAGAACACTTGCAGTATATTCAGCAGGTCCTTCACACTTTGCAACAACACAAGCTATATGATAACTTGGAAAAATTTTCCTTCAGCATGAACAGGGTCCAAAACCTAGGCTACATTGTTGATGAGCATGGTGTGCATGTAGATCCAACCAATATCCAAGTCATTCATGACTGGACAGCCCCAACCCCACTAACCAAGCTTCGAATTTTCTTAGGACTTGCCAACTTCTATCGCAAGTTCAAGTTGGGATTCTCCCATATTGCAAGGGTCCTCATCCAAGGGACCAAGGGTGGTGACAAGGCAAATTTCATGTGGGGGGAGTCACAACGAAAAACATTCGATGATTTGAAACATCACTTGTGATCAGCTCCATTACTCTCTAGTACAACCTTTCAGACTATGTCGTGGGTGCAGTCCTCATTTAGCACAGTCAACTGGTGGCATATCATAGTGAGACATTATTAGATGTCATCTGTAAGTACCCCACATATGAAAAAAATATGTATTCCATTGTACAATCCTATCGGAAATGGAAGCACTACATTCTTGGGAAGGAGATAGCCATCCACATTGATCACAAGCCTTTGCATTTCATGCAAACACAAGGAAAATTACAGAATGATTGCCATCAAAAGTGGTCCACATACTTGCAGCAGTTCCATATCAACATCAAATATAAGACAGGGAGCACCAATTGTGTCATTGATTTCCCCATTCAACCTCTAGTTGCAGCCTTAACCACGATGCTCCATTCATGTGGCCATCAGGCATCCGAGTGGCACCAACTCTACAAGAGAAATCCCGACTTTGTTACCACTTACCATATCTTAGACACATGCACGGATTTCACTAACTTTCATATTCAGGATGGACTTTTATTCCATTTGGGCCACCTCTATGTTCCTTCAAGCGGGCGTGTGAAGCTAATTTGGAAAGCTCACTACAGTCGAATGGCAGGAAATTGTGGCATGGAAAATATTGTGGCAATACTATAGAATCATTTCTATTGGCCGAAACTTCAACGGGATGTCAGAAAGTATATCAGGTTCTGCACTACCTGCGCCATTTCCAAACCAACCATTAAGAAGCAAGTCCTGTACACCCCTCTACCTACTCTCAAGGAGCCATGGGAACCCATATCTATGGACTACATGTCAGGCCTTCCTTCAACCAAGTAGGGAAATGATTGTGTGTTTGTGGTGGTTGATCAGTTTTCTAAGATGGCCATCCTCACAGCTTGCAAGAACAATATCACAGTGGAGGCCACTGCCAAGATCTTCTTCAAACGGGTGTGGGTACACTTCGGGATACCACAGACCATCATATTAGATCAGGACAACAGGTTTCTTATCACATTCTGGTCCATCCTCTGGTCACTGTTGGACACCAAGCTCACCAAATCAACCACCTTCCACCCCCAAACTGATGGCTAGATAGAGGTTCTCAACCAAATGATCATGCATATCTTGCGTATGTAAAACTCCAAACATCCACGCACATGGGATGAGAGTCTCCCCTATGTTTAACACGGTTATAACAGATCCCTTCATAGCTCGACCGACCACAATCCCTTTCAAGTGGAGTTTGGATTTAAACCATTGGGCCCTATTGATGTCACACTGCCCCTGGCATCCACATAGATAGAATCATCCCATGCTCAATATAAGGGAGACAAATCCATCTCCTAGGGTTAGATTTTTGGATGTTTAGGGTTTTCTCATTTATTATTTATGTTAAAAATTCCCTTGGGAGCCTCATTGTAACCATATTCTTGTGAATGAGCGTAGTCATCACATCTCTTCTCAGAGATAAGTTTCCACCTTTCTAGCAAGTTTGTTTTAATCTGCATTTTTACAGTTGCAACATATTTTATTTATTAATAGAAGTCAAGTTTTACTATATATCTGTGTATTTCTTTGATATACATATGTATCCAATTTCATTCCATTTATAAATCAGGATTATACTAACCAAATTAATTCAAACCATTAATAAATTCATATTGAAAGCCTTTCAATAAAAGGTCTTCCTTTTAATAAATTCCTACATTTGCCAAATTAAATGAGTCCAGCTTGTGTTTCTTATGAAAAGGGTATTCTAAGTTTTGGTACCTTGGAAGGTGGAGGCTTTATGGCCTCCTATATTAGTGGACAGTGATGGACCGCACCTGGAATTATTTTAAGAAGATTCTCAGGCGTCATGAGGAGATATTGCAGGTTAATTTCTCTGTGCTCCAGCAACTTTCAATAAAATTTGGGGAATTTGAGATAGCTCTAACCTCTTTGACAAGAAGGATGGATGAAATGGAGGCATAAATTCGGCTTTTAAAGACTCATGTTTTCCCCCAGCATTATGCCTTTGCATCCATTCAATAATGATGGTTTGGTTTCCCCCTGTGATGGCATAATAGTCAGTGGCAACAAAGGTTGAGGTACAGATACAATGGATATCGAAGAAGGGCCTCTTCAGCAGACTAGGGCTTCTAAAATTCAAGATTTTCCTTCCTCACACTAGTAAATGTTTTTCAAGGTTTTATGGCTTCTAGGCCAGTTTGTAAAATATGTAATCTGCTTAATTGATCAAGATTTGAGAATGGAGAGAGCTCTAGTTTTTTATGTTCTAGTGATAGAAATATGTTCAAGCCTTGAGCCTTTTTTTATAGCTCTGTAAGAGTGTTGTTTTCTTTGACGTAATTTTTTTAATATAATTCCAATTCAGTCCAAGTTGAAAAAAAAACAATTGGTTTCCATGCAAAATCCTGAATTATTTATTTTATAAATTCATCTTTTCTTCCTCCTCTTCCCCTCCCATGTGACTCTAATGCAAAATTCTTGTCTAATTATTTTCTTGGTTCTTGTGTTACTCTCACTCAATTACATGTCTTCATGTAAAATTTTATATTTATAATTATGAAATTGAATTTTGTATCTTTCTTGCCATCACACCATTTGTCCTCCTTCTCATTTGTCCTCCTTCTCATTTGTCTACTTAAGTGTCTACTTCTCATTTGTTTCATTTTCTTCATTTCTAATCAATCCTTTTTATTTCTCCCTCGCTCTATGATTATTTTTATTATTTTTCCCAACTTACATTACATTCAAGAAGTGACTATAAAACAAATTAATTCATACCCCAACAACTTAGTTCACACACATTTCTAGGTTCAACCTTCAAACATACACCCAGTGTTTCCATAAAGGTATTCCTTCTAATAAATTTATCATTGACCCCTCCACATGCTTCCCTTGCCTATTCCAAGTAGCATTATATGTTACTTTTATTGATATCACTAGCACATGTCTAGTTTTATGGAATGTTGATTACATATTTGAAATTTTATAGCAAGCTATTGGCCTTGAAATCTTGATAGGATTTTTTTTACAAAGATTTTGCACATTTTTATCATTGTACATAGCAATATGAAATATCTTTTGATTGCCCTTATTTTTCACAATAATATGAGTGTCCTCCATATTACTACAAACATAGTCTAGGTTAACAACAAATACATATTAAAACACTTTCTTTCATGATGCCACATAAATCACTATCATGGTGCATGCCCCACATAGACCACACTTACACCACATGCACCATAGACAACAACTATGCCATGTGCAAGATAAACCACATTTGCACCATATGCACCACACAAGTCATAGATGCACTACATAGTCTATATTTGTGCCATATGTGCCATAGAGTCAATTTCAAGAAAGGAAGATCAATCTAAAGTTGAAGTTTATTTTTGAAGGATAGCATGCATCTACTATTTATGTTTTCATTTAATTATGGTTTCATGGTTCAGAATTGATATTTTTAAGGATTTTTTTTACATTTGGTTAAGATTTAGAGGATTTGGAAGACACATACAAGACCCTAGCAAAAAGTTGAAATGATTTATATTTTACAAAACATTTTTTTATCTTTTTCCTTTTTAAAACATTTTAAGAAGATTCTCAGGTGTCATGAGTGTTAATGTTTAAGCTATTATTAGAGTTCTTTGCATTTCAATAGATAACAATAGCATAAGATAGGATCACTGAGAAATACACAATCACAAGAAACACATAATTTATCCTGGGAAACCCTCCTGGGGCAGAAAACCCATCAAAACTTCCTTATTATAGATAGCCAATACAATGCTAAGAGACAACTCAAACAAATACAGAAAGTCCTCTCTCTCTCTCTCTCTCTCTCTCTCTCTCTTCTCCAATTGCAGCTCTGAAACTTGCTCCTCAATGAACAAGTGAGTGTGTGTCTAAGTGAGGAGTTGGCCTCCTTATTTATACAAATATGGCACGTGTGAAAGTGTCTTTCCACTGGCAGGGCTAACTTCTTCTTCTGGGTGGTTATAACCACCTTTATTATATTATGGGTCCTCTTTGATATATTATGGGGCCAACTTCTTCTTTAGCCTATTACAATTACATTATGACCAATCCGCAAAAGGGGATTTGGTATTTTACAATAGCCGACATGATCAATCCATAACGGGGATTGATCCAATGAATAATATATCAAATAATAATCAGAATACACTTTGCAGTTACATTATTTCAACACTCCCCCTTAACAAGAAGGGTATTATTCAACAGCATCAAGCGAGAGAGAGGATTGCATTATCAACAGCATCAGGAGGATGGCATAATCAATATCATCTTGGAACACTAACTGGCATATCTATAAATCATCAGAATTTTTCTTCATCGACAGCATATTCATTCTCAAAGGAATGCAATCATCATCTGCATCAATATGGATTAGTATAAAACTAATACATCATCATCACAGCACGACGCTGGCTCATCATCATAATACTGGACTAGCTTTACGTCACAACTGTAAGGCTGGAAGCACAGTGCTTGTCTTGCTTTACATCACAGCTATCAAGCTAGAAGCAAGATACTAGACTGGATTTACGTCACAGCTATCAAGTCGGAAGCACAGTACTAGGCTCATCTCATCGTCTTGCTTTACGTCACAGCTATCAAGATGGAAGCAAGATACTAGACTGGCTTTACGTCACAGCTGTCAAGTCGAAAGTACGGTACTAGGCTCATCTCATCGTCTTTCTTTACGTCACACCAGTCAAGCTGGAAGCAAGATACTAGACTGGCTTTACGTCACAGCTATCAAGCCGGAAGCACAGTACTAGTCTCATCTCATCATCTTGCTTTAAGTCACATCAATCAAGTTGGAAGCAAGATACTAGACTGGCTTTACGTCACATCTATCAAGCCCGAAGCACAGTACTAGTCTCATCTCATCATCTTGATTTACATCATAGAAATCAAGCTGGAAGCAAGATACTAGAATGGCTTTACGTCACAACTATCAAGTCGGAATCATAGTACTAGTCTCATCTCATTGTCTTGCTTTACGTCACAGCAATCAAGCTAGAAGAAAGATACTAGACTAGCTTTACGTCATAGCTATCAAGCCGGAAGCACAGTCCTAGTCACATCTCATCTCATCACTGCTTCCCCTTTCGAGGAAGGTCCTTTCAGACTATACCAAGATTATCTCTAAATTGCTCAAAATTTACATGAGACGGAGGCTTGGTCAACACATCGGCAACCAGTTCATCTGTGCTAACATACTGGAGTTTTATGGCTCCTCTCTGCACCATGTCACGGATGTAGTGATATCGGATCTCTATGTGCTTCGACCTGTCATGGAATACGAGATTCTCTATCATCTTTATCCAGCTCTGGTTGTCACATAGGATCATGGTTTCTTCCATCTCTAGTTCAAGTAGACCGGTCAGCAACTTTCGAAGCCATATAGCTTCGCAGCTGGCAGAACACGTAGCAATGTATTCTGCTTTCACTATGTTGAGAGCAATGTTGGATTTCTTCCTACTCTTCCATGAGATCATGGTTGATCCCAAACTGAAACAACATCTTGAAGTTCTTTTCCTGTTAGAGACACTTCCTACCCAATATGAATCACCCACTCAATGTGAAATCATGATCTCCATCATAACTGAGACCACAATCTAACGTACCCTTAAGGTACCTCATCACATGTTTTGCAGCCACTAGGTGAACATGTTTGGGTTCTACCAGAAACGGACTTAAGGTGTTCATCATGTACATCAGCGATCCAATAATCTGTCTATACAGCATGGCATCAATCAATTCTAATGAAGTGTCGACCAACAGCTTCAGCTTCGTTTCCATAGGTGTATTCATGGACTTACACTCAAACATGTTGAATATTCTTAGGATTTCAACTACATACTTCCCTTGGTTAAGGAAGATCCTCTCTGGACTCTGTCATACCTCAAGACCTAAGAAATAATGCATTAGGCCAAGGTATTTCATCTCAAATTCTGAGGCGAGTCTCTTCTTACATTCAGTGATGAGATTTTCTTCTCCAGTTAAGAATAAGTCATCCACATATAGGAATAATATCACTGGCTCATCGTTCATAACCTTGAAGTAGATGTTTCAATCTTCTTTACTCTTGGTAAATCCCAAACTTGTCAGGAAACTGTCTATCTGGCCATACCAAGCTCTAGGAGCTTGCTTCAATCTGTACAAGGATTTCTTCAACTTGCAGTCATGAGACTTCTTGTCTTCAACTTCAAATCCTTGAGGTTGCTCTGTATACACTTCCTCTTCGATGACAACATTTAGGAAAGTTGTCTTTACGTCCATCTAGTGTAACTTCCACTTCATCTTAGTTGCAAGGGCTATGATGGTCCTGATCGAAGTGTATCTGGCTACAGGAGAGAATGTCTCTTCATAGTCAATGCCTTATTTTTGGGAAAATCCACGAGTGACAAATCTTGCTTTATACTTCTCAATACTTCCATCAGCAGCATGTTTTATTTTGAAGAGACATTTGGAAGATACTGCATCCTTACTTTTAGGTCTGGGAACTATTTTCCTTACATCATTCTTTATTATGGATTGGTATTCCTCTGTCATGGCATCTGCCCATTCTTTCTTCTGAATGGCTTCTTCAAAGCAGGTAGGCTCCTTCTCTAGGAGATCACACATCAAATCCATATAACTGGATAATGGCTTTGGTTTCTTCACATGTCTCGTGGTTCCTTCAGGAACACCATACTTCTCTCCATATTGAATAAACTCTCTTTCCCAAGCAGGCTTTCTCTTATGGAAGATCGTCATTTGACGAGGTTCTTGAAATTCTACTATGTCATGATCTTCTAGAATTTATTCATCAGGGGAAGAGTTATGACTTCCCTCACTGGTTCTGCAGCTCTGGGAACCTCCCTCACTGATTTTTCAATTCTGGGGATTACAGGTTCCTCTTCATATACTTCTTCAAGCTGACATCTTCTTGATTTCTTGAGCGTTGCATCTTCATCGAAGGTCACATCCCTGTTGATATCAATGTGATAGTGACCTGGTATATAAATCCTAAAGGCCTTGGAGACCTCACAGTATCCCACAAATATTCCCTTCTTTCCTGAGGGTTCCAACTTGTTTCTCTTCTATTTTGGAATATGTATAAATATTGGGCAGCCAAATATTTTGAGATGGCTTACCTTTAG
>ML811639.1:32038-82328 GCA_009831015.1 Picea engelmannii | reverse complement strand
TAAATTTCGCTCATGGGATAATTTTCCATGGTTTTTCCAAAAACGAGATTCGCTATTTTAAAAATGATTCGCCCAAATTCTATAGGATAAAATTATTTTACCTTAAAAATCACCAAAGTTTTATAAAAACTATATAAAATACTTAGAAATTTGAAAATTTTTACAAAAATATCACCAAACATTTATAGTTGACATATGAAGGATTAGTAATATTCACCAAGGTTTCTACATTTTAAAATAAATTTCCATCCTTAAAATCATCCCTGCTTATATTCATGGTTAGAACTTTACAACAACTCTTTAATCTGACTGTGGAGCTCCTGCATCGCTGCTACAAAATCTTCCGCTGACGCACTTTTGAACTCATTATGTTCCAAATATCTCAACTCAGATACTCCTCTCGACTGCATTCCATACATTATCTGGAATGGGCTCTGTCCTGTGCTCCTATTAGGTGAGTCATTATATTCGAATTCCACTTGCGACAAAATCTGATCCCACTTACTATGATGTTCAACTACTAAACTCCTCAATAAGTCCCCCAAACTTCGATTTACTACCTCATTCTATCCATCCGTCTAAGGGTGATATGTTGAGCTAAAAGATAAGTCTGTTTCTAGCATCTTCCATAGTTTCCTCCAGAAATTACCAACAAAATTGGTGTCCCTGTCTGAAACAATACTCTTGGGTAAACCATGAAATCAAACAACTTCTTTGAAAAACAAATTTACAATGTGTGTTGCATCATTGGTTTTCTGACATGGAATAAAATGTGCCATTTTTTAGAATCTGACGACTACCACGAATATGGAATGACAACCTCTTTGTGTCCTCGGCAGTCCTAAGAAAAAATCCATGCTTATCGTGACCCATGGCCTCTCTGTTACTGGAAATGGTTGATACAATCCTATATTTTGTCTTTTCCCCTTTGCGTGCTGGAAAATTCTACATATGTTGACAAAATTCTTGACATCTATCCTTATCCTTGGCCAATAATATAAATTGTTCATTTTCACAAACATTTTGTCATGGCTGAAATGTCCAGCCAATCCCCCACTATGTTTTTCCTTTAAAAGGTTTTCCCTCATTGAACTCTCTAGGATACAAAATTGATTTGCTTTGAATAATAGTCCATCATGGATTAGGTATTCAATCCATTGACTTATGTCTCTTAGAACAAGATTCTCATATGCTTCATAAGCATCCTTAAAATATGAATCATCTCTGTACATATCCTTAATGCTATCAAAACCTAACATCTTCACACAAAACTCCTACAGAATCAAACATTTCCTACTCAATGCATCAACAACCTTGTTAGTAGTTCCAGAAATGTGCTTTATAACAAAAGAAAATTTTTGCATAAATTCAACCCTTTTTGCATGTTTCTAGTTCAATTTTTGTTGACTGGTTATGAATTGTAAAGCATGGTTGTCGCTATACAAAACAAACTCTTTTGAAACAAAGTAGTGCCTCCATTTCTTCAGTTCTTGTATGACGGCATAAAATTCTTTATCATACGTCGAATGTTTCATATTGGTCTCATTCAACTTCTCACTGAAGTATGCAAGCGTTCTATTGTCCTGACTTAAGACTGCTCTAATAGCAAATCCACTTGTGTCACATCTGACCTGGAATGTTTTATTTAAATCTGGCAGAACCAGAACTGGTTGTTCAATTATCTTTTCCTTCAACAACTTGAAACTTATTTTTGCTTCCTCTATCCAATGAAAAGACTTATGTCTTTTCTTCACTGTGTCCATCATTGGTGCACTAATCCCACTAAAATTTCTAATGAACTTCCTGTAAAAACTTTCTAGTCCATGGAAGCTTCTGACTTCAAATATATTCCTCGGGGACAACTATTCTTTGATCTCTTTTACCTTTTATGTATCCATGTTCAACTCATTCGAAGAGATCATGAACCCCAAATAAATGAGCTCTTTCTTCATGAAAGATGACTTCTTCAGATTTATCAACAACTTCTCTTGCTGCAACCTCTTCATCACTAGAGTTAAATTTATCAAATGTTCTTCCTTGGTCTTACTGAAGAATAGTATATCATTAAGATACACAATTACATATTTTCCAATGAAATCCTTCAATACTTCATTCATTAACCTCATAAAAGTACTTGGCTCATTCATCAAACCAAACAGCATGACAAGCCATTCATACAACCCTTCATTTGTCTTGAATGATGTCTTCCATTCATCACCTTCCCTCATTTGAATCTGATGATATCTGATTTTTAAATCAATTTTTGAAAAAAATGTTTCTCCACTCAAGCAATCCATCAAGTCATCCATCCTGGGTAAATGAAATCTATACGTGATGGTCATTTTGTTTATATCCCTCGAGTCTATACACATTCTCCATACACCATATTTCTTTGGACTTAACACTATTGCCACAGTGCATGGACTCAATCTTTCCCTAATCAACCCTTTGTCCATCAAATATTGAACTTGCTTCGTGGCCTCTTCATTCTCCTACAGCATCAATCTGTATGCTGCTTTGTTTGGAAAACTCACGCATGGTATAATTTCAATGTGATGTCATATACTTCTGATGGGTGGAAATGAACAAGGCAAATCATCCACCACTATATCAAGGAAATTCTCCATTAGTTCCTAAATTTCCTCTGGTAGATCATCTATCGAGGTACTGGTCAAAATGACTCTAGGTTTCCTCACCACAACAAACTTTATGT
This sequence comes from Picea engelmannii, assembly GCA_009831015.1. Taxonomy (NCBI): domain Eukaryota; kingdom Viridiplantae; phylum Streptophyta; class Pinopsida; order Pinales; family Pinaceae; genus Picea; species Picea engelmannii. The sequence continues at coordinate 79,615 of ML811639.1, read as the reverse complement.
CTTTATCCTTCTTGACTTCATCCAGAATTTCCTTCCCACTCATGAGAAATATAGTATTTCTTGTTTCCGCTGTCACCTTCTTGTCTTCAATTGGTAGCAACATATGCATTCTACCATTCTTTTCCAAGGAATAGTTGTTTTTTCTTCCATCATGAATAACATTTAAGTCATATTTCCATGGCCTCCCCAACAAAAGATGATAGACATCCATGGGAATAACATCACACACGATCTCATCTCTGTAACCCCCTATCTTAAATTCAACCAAACATTGTTTAGTGACTGTTACTTGATGTCCTTTTTGCAACCACAAAACCTTATATGGGCTTGGATGTGCAACTATCTCCAATTCCATATTTTCCACCATCTCTATGGATACTAGATTATTTGTGCTTACACTATCCACTATCACCTTGCATACCCTATCCTTGGTCTTGCAAGAAGTTCTAAACAAATTGTTCCTCTGGGATGGATTCTCCACCTACTTCTCTGGCTTCAAAAGAATTTTCCTCATCATTAAGGATCTTCCTCCTTCTGTATCTTCTGCCTCAACATTTCTCCTTTAAGATTCTAAAATGTGAGCTTCTCCTCCTCCATATTTTTTTCTATCGAGACATTCAAAAGATTTGTGTCTGATCTTTCCATAGACAAAACACTTTACTTCACGTCCTCTGCCTCTTCCTCTTCCTCTTTCTCGAGAAAAAGTGTTCTTATCGGCATATTGTCTTCCTTGTGAACTTCCTCCTCTTTTTGGGTGGTTATGAAGTTTCTTTTCTTCATCCTTTGGCTTCTGTACTCCTTCCTTGGCAACTACTTTTCCTTTGCTCTGACTTCTACCTCTACCCCTTTGACTTTTCTTTCGGGCCAATTTCTCTTCAGCTTTCAGAGCAATATCATAAGAATCTTCTACATTCATGATAGTCACCACGCTCATCTCATCCTGAATTTCATATCTTAGTCCATTCATATACCTGACAACCTTTTCATCATCACTCTCATGATGAACAAATCTAATGTTTATCTGGTAAAACTCCTCAGTGTATTCCTTCACTGTCATCCCTTTCTATCTCAAATTATGCATTCTCCGGAACAGATTAATTTGGTAATCTTTGGGTATGAATTTGGCTTTCATCTTGGTGACCATCCTGTCCCAGTTTTTGATTCTATGTTTTCCTTTACAATGCATGTCATCCTGCAGTTCATCCCACCACAATGTTGCATGCCCTTTCAGTCTAGTGACATTGTGTTTTACTTTCTTATCTTCTTTGATATTCTCATAATCGTAGTATTTATCCAGAGCTCTAAACCAATCTAGATGCTCCTCAATGTCTAATTTGCCTTCATACATCGGGATGCCAATTTTTTCTATGGCCCCTATTCTTGCAACATCTATGAATAGACGTTCCTTTGCAGAATCTTTGGCTACAACTTCTTCTTCAGGTCCTACTTCGTTCTCATTTTCGGCTTCACTGACATCTCCGATATCAGGTGTTCACCTCTGTGTTGTCTCCATAGCATAAAATCGATCATGAAGTTTTCTCATCTCCCATTCCAAATATGGATCAGGCATAGCTCTCTCTTGACGTCTTCTTGGAGGCATTGTTTTAATCTGTCCACGTAGAATTCAAATCACAATTGTTCATTGTCTTCCCTCTACAAAAAGAAAAGGTTGTTAGCTAAGCTCTGATACCACCTGACGCAACACCCCTACCTCAACAGGTTCTTCTTGACCTCCCGGTCTTTGGATATTCCTCTTCTCCGAGCTAAAATGACTCCTTTATTCCCAACTGGAATCTCCAACATGTATAACCACATGTCCTTTTAGAAGTTGCGCTCACGTGAACAAGCACTAGGTGTAAACCTCCTCTTCCATGTGACCACTAGCATGACCATAGAATCAACCCGAAAAGGTGTTTTAGATTTTGATATTTCTTATTACGAGTCCCCCTGACTCCTTTTATCCCTGAAACCCTTAAAAGGGCTAATGAGTCTTTAGCTTCTCCCTTATATTTCCACCATGTGATGCTCGACTGTGTCTTGGTCCCCAACTTTCATGCGTCAGGATTTCACATATTGGGGATTGCAATGAAACTTTCTCGCTTCACCCAATAGATGAAGTCACAATATTCCTTTGCTACTGATCAACAGTCCCAAACCTTTGATGATCTAACGATCTAGATTCTGTCTGGAGTTCGCAACTCATGAATCCTTGAGTTGTAAAATCTTCCACACTTCCGACTTCCGAAAATATGAAATCCGAAGTATCCAATTGACAAATCTCACCCAATCAGATCTGACGGTTTCTACCTCTCCTGAGATTGCGAGTGTTGAAGAAACTCGGCCTTAACTTTTTTGTGCCCACGGAATTTTGGTGATTCTCCCTTTGATAATTTCAACCATCCATTCAAACTTTCAATGACTTCTAGCCAAAGAACTTGACGTCTTTTCCTCATGAACTTAACTTTTGCGAGGTGAATCCAGATCTCATCCTTCCTTAGAACTCTTATAAGTCTCTATCCCTCGTGATCTTATACTTTTTTACAAACTCAAATATTTCTAAGTAATTTTGGTGCGCACTCCTTGCGACCTCCATGATAATCACTGATTACTTGATGCCTCCTAACTCTATGCACTCCTTGCGATAGAAGTCCTTCCACCATTCACTTAGGTTGGAAAGACTAAGACTTGACCTATCCTGTGCACACCTTTCACAACACTGTGTGATACTCAAACTTCTACTGGTATAAGAAAAATGATATCCCTCCTAAGTGATGCATGTTGCCCTCCCAACCCGCAGGTCAGAAGTCTAAGTACACAGGATCTTTCCTCCTCCACTGACCCAAAGAGCTCTCAATAATGGCTCTCTTATTTCCCTTTCAAGAAATCTGCACCCACAACAAAACCTCGAGGAATATCCCTTCATGCTTCAGGAGATCGGACTTCTGCAACTCTGCAAATCCTTTGGTCAAGCGTCTTGTCTCTCAGACCCCCGAAACCCAAAGTTATGTTGCTTGGCCTTTTCTCTCTCTATATCGCCTTTCTCCTTATCGCAATTTCGGGAGTTGCGATGTCAAGAAACTCGTCCCCTCGATTCCAAAAACCTGAACTACCAAAACTTCGATGTGCTTGCAAGGTTGACTTTTCAACAACTCTTCATTCCATCGGGATTTCGGACTTCGAAATTTTGTGAATCCTAATGCAAATATTTTGGGACTTCACCCCATGAAACCCCGAAATGGTCAACAGAAATTGAATTCCATATCGATAGTGTGCCGCCTTTCCACCTTGCTGATTATGTGGCCCACACAATCCTCTTTCCCTCGGGACTTCGTGCTTCATGATTTTGTGAGTCCTGATGCAAATATTTTGGGACTTCCACTCACTAAAGCTCGAAATAGAAATCCATGGTTAAATCCAATGGATCTTGTTGGCTTGAATCTACGGCTCTACTTCTCCTGATCTTCAAACCCTCGAAAGCACTCGTCGTAACTCCCCCGCTCCTCCGTGAGATCTGACAGCTGACGGGACTTCGCGAATTCTCCACATAGAATTTTGACCGTTCGTCTCTTTCTTTCACAAGGACTTCTGCAACTTTTTACCAAGTGGTTTTACCATGGTACTCAACTACCTGCAACGCAAACTTGCAACGTCTTCTCACTATTCCAATGCACAAGCTTCCTGTGCTTCCTTCGACGGTTGTGGAGACTCTATCTCCTATGGGCTTTCTCCAACTCTGAGTCTTGAAGAAGACTCCTGCACACACTCCTTGCGGAAGACCTTCAAACACTTCCAAGTGTTGATCTTCCTTCACTCTACACACACGTACAACAACAGTCTCTCAACAAATCATTCAGGTTGCCAAACTTGAAACTCTACTCGGCCTATGCACACCTTGCATGGCTCTTGTGCCTAGCTACACTTCTAAGGGAATGAGAACAAAAGTTATCTTATCTGATATTTCAGAGACAAACCTCTGAACCCTTTGTCAATGCACTCCTTGTAGACAATTCAACTGCACTCCTTGCAGGAACTCTTGCTCAGATAGAGAAATAATTGAAACTCATTTCCCTTACTCTCTCTCTCTCTCTCAGATTTCAGACATTCAACAAGAAATCATTCATACATAGCATAAAATAAATTGCATGACATAAAGAGTAAAGCATTCATGAGCATAACATTCAAAAATGCATACACGGAGAATATTTGAACACCATGAGTTTGAATCAAAGCCTCTTTGTATTAATCCAGAACTTCTATACATGGAATTCTTCTACACAACTCTCTGCTTCTTCTCTTCTATGCTCTATGCTCTCAATTGGCATAATCTCATTCTTGTTCTATGTTACAATACACAATGATGGTGTCTATATCCCGTTTCCCTCTTTCATTCTAAACTGTCTAATCTACGCATTAAATTCTAGCTACTTGCATTAACTATCATAAATTCCTTGTACCTACTAAGGACGAGAATGAATCATTCAAGGTCTATTTACATTTTACAAGTGTGCCTCCACTTGATGACTTCATTAATGTTTCAAGACAGTTTCAAAATTTGTGCTGGGCACTTTTCCAGCTGTCTTTTGTCTCCGGGCTGGCTCGCTTGAGATGCTCCTACATCATACTCCCTTGCTTGAAAATTTTCAGGGGCTCCTATCCATGAGCCCGCGTATGGTGTGTCCATGCCTCTAGATCTCTGCTTCATTCACCCAGTTGGCATCTTGAATTGGATATCCCTTCCACTTGACCAAATATTCAAAGTATTTCTTTCGCCTGGTCTTCCTGCTGACCCTTTTGTCCAGTATGTGCTCCATCTGCGGCTTTTTTGCAACTGGCATCTTCTTTGTCCACTAGACCTCTAGATATTCATTTCCCGTTCCTGCTTCCTCAGCTTTATATGGGTACAAATCTGAGATATTGAATATCGAAGAAATTTCGATCCCATCGGGTAATTCAATCTCGTAAGCATTTGTCCCAAATTTCTTCAAGACCTTACATGGTCCGATTTTCTTCATCTTCAGTTTATTATATGTTCCTCTCGGGAACCTTTCCTTTCTCAAATGTGCCAGAATCAAATCGCCAAATTCAAATTGAAGTTGTCTTTTGTGTTGATATGCTCTCCACTAATATTCCTGGCTCGAACTCTGTAATCGTTCCTTCACCTGGCTGTGAAGTTCCTTCATCGCCTATGTGAAATCTTCTTCACTAGCGCTCCTAGTCGTAATTTGTTCAGAATCCATTAATTCAAAAAATCCTCTCGGCTACATGCCATAGACAATCTGAAATGGATTTTTCCCCATGCTTCTGTTAACTGAGTCATTATAAGAAAATTCCTCCTGTGGTAATATGTTGTCCCACTGGCTGTGGTGTTCTGTCACCAGGCTTCTCAGCAAGTCTCCTAGACTTCTGTTTACCACTTTTGTCTGTCCATCCATCTGAGGATGATAATCCAAACTAAACGATAAGTTAGTTCCTATATTCTTCCATAAGGTCCTCCAAAAGTGTCCTACGAACTTAGTGTCTCGATCCGAAACTATGCTCCTTGGTAAGCTGTGAAGTCAAATGACTTCTTTGAAAAACAAATTCGCAATGTGAGTTGTGTCACTGGTCTTCTGACATGGAATGAAGTGTGCCATCTTGGAAAATATATCCACCACCACAAATATTGAGTCAAACCCTCTTTGTGTTCTTGGCAACCCCTATATGAAATCCATGCTGACTACATCCCACGGCTTCTCAGGTATGGGTAATGGTTGATAAAACCCTGCATTATGTCTCTTTCCCTTCGAATGCTGGCAAATTCTGAATCTGTCCACAAACCTTTTGATGTTTTCTCGCATTCCTGGATAAAAATATGACTCATTCAACTTTACGAACGTCTTGTCATGACCGAAATTTCCAGCTAATCTTCCACTGCGTTTCTCCTTCAGCAAATTCTCCCTCATGGGTCATTTTGTAATACAAAGTTGATTACCTTTAAACAGTAATCCTTCTTGGATCATGTATTCTTCCCACTGGCTTCTATCCCTAAGAATTGGATTCTCAGCTACCTCATACGCCTCCTTAAAATCTGGATCAGATCTATACATGTCCCTGAGATCATCAAAACCCAACGTTTTGACCCTGAACTCCTGCAGTAGCAAACACTTCCTTCTCAAAGCATCAACAACTTTGTTAGCAGTACCAGAAATATGTTTAATAACCAAAGTGATATTTTGCATGTATTCAACCCATTTAACATGTATTTGATTCAACTTCTCCTATTGAGTCACAAATTGCAATGCATTATTGTCACTGTATAAGACAAACTCCTTCGGGATTAAGTAATGTCTCCATTTCTTCAATGCATGTATAATAGCATAGAATTCCTTATCATAAGTGGAGTATTTTATCTTGGCTTCATTCAGCTTCTCGCTTAAGTATTCCATCAGCCTATCTTCTTGACTCAAGACTGCTCCTATTGCAAACCCACTTGCATCACATTTCACTTGAAATGTCTTTTGGAAATCAGGCAATACCAGAATTGGTTGTTCCGTGATATTCCTCTTCAACAGATTAAAACTCTTCTCAGCTTCTTATGTCCAGTGAAAAGACTTATGTCTCTTCTTCACTATTTCCATCATTGGTGCACTAATTCCACTGAAATTTATGATGAACTTCCAGTAGAAACTAGCCAATCCATGAAAACTTCTCACCTCAAAGATATTCTTTGGTGATGGCCAATTCTTAATTACCTCCACCTTATTTGGATCCATCCTCAACTTATCTGCAGAAATAACAAAACCCAAATAAATGAGTTCTATCTTCATGAATGAGGAGTTCTTCATGTTTATCAGCAACTTCTCCTGCTCTAACTTCCTCATCACTGTAGCCAAATGTTTCAGATGCTCTGCCACTATTTTAATGAAAATCAGTATGTCATCCAGATACACAATGAAAAATTTTCCGATGAACTCCCTTAGGACTTCGTTCATCAACCTCATGAAAGTACTCGGTGTGTTTGTTAACCCAAACGACATAACAAGCCATTCATACAACCCTTCATTGGTTTTGAATGTTGTCTTCCATTCGTCACCTTCTCTCATACGGATTTGATGATAACTGATTTTCAAATCAATCTTCGAAAAATACTTTGCTCGAGTCAAGCAATCCATCAGATCATTCATCCTTGGCAATGGAAATCTATACCTGATGTTTATTTTGTTAATCACCCTCGATTCAGTACACATCCTCCAACATTCGTCTTTCTTCAGACTGAGTACTGTCGAAACAACACACAGACTCAAGCTTTCCCTGACCAAACCTTTGTCCAACAGATCTTGGACTTGTCTTTTGACCTCTTCATTTTCTTGCGCCGTCAATCTGTACGTGGCTTTGTTTGGAAAACTAGCTCCTGGTATAATATCAATGTGATGACTCATGCTTCTAATCGATGGCAATGAACGAGGTAGTTCGTCCACTACTATGTCAGCAAACTCTTCCAATAGTTTATGAACCTTCTCTGGTAAATCATCCACTCTTGTGCTGGTTAAAACAATCTTCGGTTTCTTGATCACAATGAATTGCATTTCCTCCTTCTTCTTGACCTCGGTAAGAAGTTCCTTCCCACTCATGAGAAGTACGGTGTTACTTACTTCAGGTTTCACCTCCTTATCCTTGATTGGAAGAAACATGTGAGTTATCCCATTCTTCTCTAGGGTGTATGTGTTCATTCTCCCATCATGAATCACATTCCTATCATATTGGCATGGTCTACCCAACAATAGATGACAAACATCCATGGGAATGACATCACAAAGTATCTTATCATTATATCCTCCTATCTTAAATTCAACTAAACACGGTTTAGTGACAGTTACCTGATGTCCTTTTTGTAGCCACGAAACTCTATATGGGATTGGATGATCAATCGTCTTCAGCTCCAATTTCTCTACCATCTCTATTGAAACGATATTGTCTGTGATACCACTGTCCACAATGACCTTGCATACCCTGTCCTTGGTCTTGCAAGCAGTCCGAAAAAGTTTGTTTCTTTGGACTGAACTCTCCACCTCTTTCTCTGGCGTCAAAAGAACCTTTCACATCATCAGTGATCTTTCGCCTTCAGCATATTCTGCCTCAATATTTTGCCTCTTCTCTTTGGCGATGTGAGTCTCACCACCTTATTTATTTTTGTCTGGACACTCATAAGACTTTTTCCCATTCTTTCCACATGTGAAGCATGTTATTACTCCACCTCTTCCTCTTCCTCTACCTCTGGTAGGAGGAAAAATATTATTATCAGCGTAATCTCCTCTCTGTTCGGTATGCTACCCTCTTTGTTCAAAATATTTCCCTCGCTGTGAGATTCCACCTCTCTTAGTTCGACTCTGAGGTTTCTTCCAGTCCTCCTTGGGTTTCTGATTTTTATCCTGGGCAATTGATTTGCCTTTGAGCTGAATTCCGCCTCAGCCTCTTTGACCTTGCTTTCGTTTCAGCTTCTCTTCCACCTTTAGAGCCATCTAATAAGCAACTTCCACCATTAGGATGGTTATCATGATCATCTCATCCTGAATGTCGTATCTTAGGCCATTCATGTACCTGGCAACTTTTTCATCATCGCTTTCTCGATGACCTACCCTGATGTTCAGCCTGTAGAATTCTTTAGTGTATTCATTCACTGTCATCATCTTTTGTCTCAAGTTTTTCATTCTTCGAAACAAAGTAATTTGATAATCTCTAGGGATGAATTTCGCCTTCATATTCGCGATCATCCTGTCCCAACTCTTGATCTTTTGCTTGCCTTTGTAGTTTATGTCACCTTATAGCTCATCCCACCACAATGTTGCATCTCCCTTCAATCTTGTGACAACATGTTTGACCTTCTTGTCCTCTTCAACATATTCATAGTGAAAATATGTGTCTAGAGCTCTAATCCAATCTAGAAGCTCCTCTGCATCCAAGTTTCCCTCATAAACTGGAATGTCCATTTTCGCTCTTGCACCCATTCTTGCAATATCCCTAATCAAGCGTTCGTTTGCTGCATATTCGGAAGGAAATTACTCCCCTTCATGTTCAGCCTCAATTTCACTTTCAGAATCACTAAGATCCCCAGCACCGACTGTACACCTCTATACTGTCTCCATGTCTTCAAGTCTAGCGCGTAGGTCACACATCTCTCTCTCCATGGATGGATCAGGCATCTGGATACCCCTTCTTCTTGGTATTTACCTCTCCTCTAGTGGATCGGGTGTTTGCTTATCCCTTCTTCATGGCGGCATGGTGAATTCTTCTTTTCCCTGCTATAGAAAGAAAATAAACCTTTCTGTGCTTTGATACCAAATGATGCATGCTGCCCTCCCAACCCACAGGTCAGAAGTCCACATACACAGGATCTTTCCTCCTTCACTGGCCCGAAGATCTCTCAACAATGGCTCTCCTATTTCCCTTTCATAAAATCTCCACCCACAACAAAACCTCTAGGAATATCCCTTCGCACTTCGGGAGATCGAACTTATGTAACTCTACGAATCCTGTGGTCAAGCGTCTTGTCTCTCAGACCCCTGAAACCTGAAGTTATGTCACTTGGCCTTTTATCTCTCTATATCACCTTTCTCCTTATCACGATTTTAGGAGTTGCGATGTCAAGCAACTCGTCGCCTCGATTCCCAAAACCCGAACAACCGAAACTCCGATGTGCTTGCAAGTTTGACTTTTCAACAACTCTTCATTCCATCAGGATTTTGGACTTTGCGATTTTGTGAATCCTGCTGTAAATATTTTGGGACTTCACCCTAAGAAACCCCGGAATGGTCAACGCAATTTGACTTCCATGTCGATAGTCTGCCACCTGTCCACCCTACTGATTTTGTGGCCCACACAATCCTCTCGCCCTCTGGGCTTCGTGCTTCATGATTTCACAAGTCCTGATGCAACGATTTTGGGACTTCCACTCACGAAACCCTGAAATAGAAATCCACGGTTAAATCCAATGGCTCGTGTTGGCTTGAATCTATGGCTCTACTTCTCCTGAGCTTGAACCCCTCGAAAGCACTCGTTGTAACTCCCCTGCTCCTCCGTGAGATCTGACGGCTCATGGGACTTCGTGAATTCTCCACAAAGAATTTCGACCGTCCGTCTCCTTCCTTCACAAGGACTTCTGCAACTTTTTACCAAGTGGTTTTCCCATGGTACTCAACTACCTGCGACGCAAACTTGCAACGCCTTCTCACTATTCCAATGCATAAGCTTCTTGTGCTTCCTTTGACGGCTGTGGAGACTCTATCCCTTCTGGGATTTCTCCAACTCTGAGTCTTGAAGAAGAATATTGCACGCACTCCTTGCATCAGACCTCCAAACACTTCCAAGTGTTGGACTTCCTTGACTCTGCACACACCTACAACAACAGTCTCTCAACAAATCATTCAGGTTACCAAACCTAAAACTCTACTCGGCCTGCGCACACCTTGCACGGCTCCTGTGCCTAGATACACTTCTAAGGGAATGAGAACAAAAGCTATCTTATCTGAGATTTCAGAGACAAACCTCTGAACCCTTTTTCAATGCACTCCTTGCGGACAATTCAACTACACTCCTTGCAGGAACTCTTACTTAGATAGAGAAATAATTGAAACTCATTTCCCTTACTCTCTCTCTCTCTCTCAGATTTCAGACATTCAACAAGAAATCATTCATACATAGCATAAAATAAATTGCATGACAGAAAGAGTAAATCATTCATGATCATAACATTCAAAAATGCATACATAGAGAATATTTGAACACCATGAGTCTAAATCAAAGCGTTTTTGTATTAATCCAGAACTTGTATACATGGAATTATTCTACACAGCTCTCTGCTTCTTCTCTTCTATGCTATATGCTCTCAATTGGCATAATCTCATTCTTCTTCTATGTTACAATACACAATGAGGGTGTCTATATCTCGGTTCCCTCTTTCATTCTAAACTGTCTAATCTACGCATTAAATTCTATCTACTTGTATTAACTATCATAAATGCCTTCTACCTACTAAGGACGAGAGCAGATCGCTCAAGGTCCATTTACATTTTACAAGTGTGCCTCCACTTGATGACTTCATTAATGTTTCAATACATTTTCAAAATTTGTGTTGGGCACTTTTCCAGCTACCTTTTGTCTCCACGCTGGCTCGCTTGAGATGCTCCTGCATCACTAAGCGTTTCTGCGATAAAACTCAGAATCTTGTCAACACACTCCCTACAAACTTTCATTGCACTCCTTCCAGGAATTCTTAGTAGGAGAAACAATTGAAACTTACACTCTACCTCTTATGGACTTCATACATTGAACATGATATCACTGATACACACAAAACATTGAAAAAAATGCAAACAGAGTAAATAAGCAGACTAGAAACATACCATTCAATAGATGCAAATAGTGACCATGATACACCATGAAATTGGATCAAAGCATTCTTATATTAATTCAAGTTCTTTTGTACATGGATTCAATATCAATAGCTATCTTCTTATACAACTTCTACAATCTCTTCTCTTCTCTATTCTCCTATGCTCTCTTTCTCTCTTATCTTTCATACTCTTACAATGAGAATAATACAATACATACGAGGGAGCTTTCTCAATTTTTCCCTCCTACAAACTCAAGATATATAATCTAATTAAAGTCTAAAACAACTTTAAAGTTATTACAATAAATGCCTCCAACAAACGTATGAGAGTGAATGCTCAATATCTGTGTTACAATCTCCAAACCATAAAAGAAAAAATATATTTTACAGATATTACATTAATGTTTCATCCTTTCAAATTCAAAATGTCTTCAAAATGTGTGCTAGTGCATATCCAATTGTCTCCCACTTGTTATTTCTTATGATGATATTGCATCACTTATGATCCCACCCGAGTGTTAACATAGTTTACACAGAGCTTAGTTACGAATTCCCATAAAGAGATTTACACTGCGTTTTATAATTTTACATAGGACGAAACCCACTAAACTCCCACAAAGGATTTATTCTACCTAGAATATAAATGGAGGGGTTTCCCACAGAGGGTTAATGAATATATATAGATATGCATAAATGGTAACTATGAAAATCCCCATGGAGTTCGACAATAGATAATTTGGGAATGAAACACACCAGGGTTCGACCCTTAAAACATTTCGAGCCACGAAAGGACCGTAACAAGTATGGGAAAAAGAACAACAAACACCAGAGGGAAAAGGAAATAGCCTCCAAATACGAATCTTAAACACAGAGTAACCTCGGGAGTAAAATGATTAAGGTGGCACAATGATAATACAATGAAAAAACTTAACATAGAGAGAAATGGTAGTCTCTTAAACACAAAGTAACCTCGGGAGAAGAACGCTTAAGGTGGCGCAACAATAACACATGTAAAACGTTAACAGAGAGTGATATGGGGAGTCTTTCCATATACCTCTCTTACATTACATCAACATAGTAGTCATTCATGACAAACATAAGCAACAATATTATCTTACTTACCTTGCGCATAAGAAGAACTAGAGATGTGTTGCCTCCTCCCATTTTGTTTACTAGATCCAAGCTCCCAAGTCCTCGGCCATGTAGAGCAGGGGCAAGGGATAGCATATAGCGTAAGGGGAAATTTTTCATTTCGGCGCAGAGAAAAATTGTTACAAGAGAAAAGGGGAAAACAATGAACAGTTGTTACCTCAGGGCCTCATTAGAGGAGTAACGCAATAGGTACGCACTGATGCCTCTGCCATGTGAAACCATGGATATGGTGAGTCTAGATTGGATATGGTAGCCAAAGTGTCATGTCTGGGAGGTATAGTCCAGGTCGCTCCATTAATGAAATAGATAGGGTTTAAATGCCTACGGGATCTGAACTAACATCGCCCATTAAATCAAATTCAAACCAATTTATTGTTGAGTAATGTTTCTAGTCAGTTAGGGTTACAAAATTTACGTGGGTAATGGTATATGATCTCTACTCTAAGCTAAGGGAATACTTTGTTATGGTTCCCAACACTTTAATCCTTATGATTAATGGCAGGTATATCGTTGGGGAATATTGTTAGCATTATGTTAGTCTTGTAGCAATTTGTGTGTTAAACAATGACTATATCGTTAGGCTAAATTTCACGTCGCAATAGTATCCATATAACAGATTGTATGTTAAACGTTATGAAATACTATGGATAGGTTTAGTGTTATATATTAAACGATATATTTATTCTATGGATAGTGTTAGTATATAGTATCCATGTGATAGATAATATGGTAAACTATATGAATGTATGTCATTATGGATAAGTGTTATTTGTTATGGACATTGGATAGACTATATCATAGTGTTTAGTCTTTAGCTTAATAGGCACTGTAATTTTTGGATAGCATGACTTAACAGAGACATGGTAGATATTCTAAGGGATATGATAGCCCTGGTTACAGTTGTACTAATTACAAATAATTATAATATTCCAAATCCAATAGTGACGATCAATCTACTCTGCTTACACTAAAGGAAATAACGATGTTTTTTGATCAAATGTTGAAGAGTCAAGGAGTTTTAATGTCCGCTAAAATGTTTTTTTATTATTTTTGAGAAAATTGGGGTACATTACATATGGTACTAGAGATGAAGGTTACAACACCTGGACCTCAGGGGAAGGCCAAATTATTTTAAGTTTTTATTTTTCTGTTAAATAAAAACAAACAAATATGTTTACTCTTAAAAACAGAAAAATAAAAATAAAAAATTGTTGGTATATTGTGATAATGGAAGCATAGAATGAAGAAAAGATCAGACTTGAAGAGAATCATGATCAAGGACTTCCTAAAGAACTGGGGCAGAACAACGAAGGAATTTCAGCCACCAGGTTATGGAAACAATGAAGAACCTTATCGTGGAATTACAAGTGTTTAAAGAAGATAATGAAAAGATGAAAAAATCACAGGAAGACCATATAGAAATAAATGAAATTTTTTTGCACAACATAGTAACAAAACAGAGACAAAAATACAACGACAAGGAGGAATAAGTCAACAAAATATCCTCTAAAAATTCTTGTCATGAAACAGAAAATGAGAACAGTTCTTCCAAAGACACACATGGAAAGGAACAAAACAACCATAAGAAGAAAAAGAAAACAAGTAGATCACCGGGAAGGTGAATTCAAGAAAATAAAACCATCCACCTTTGACGAAGAATCAAGGAAGAGTGAAGAGGCATAAGTATGGCTAATAGATATAAATAAATACTTCCAGATTTACAATTACTCTAGTAATATGAAAGTTATAATGGCCATATATAACCTGAAGGGAAAAACAAGTATCTGCTGGCAAGACCTGAAATTGGCCAAGGGATTGAAAGAGAAACAAATGGAATGGTCAGATTTTAAGAAATATTTCAAGAAGCAATATTTATCAGAAATATATTACAAAAGATAGACTAGCTAAGAATCAAACAAATGACCATGGACAATCTAATAAATAAATTTCCTGAACTATTGATATCGGTACCGTACATCAAGGAAGATAAAGTAAAGATACAATGATTCTTAAGTTGTCTACCACAGTCGTACAAAGACATAATTGAATTTGAAAATCCCAATACCTTAAACGAAGTGTTCAGGAAGGCCCATATGTGCTATGATCAGTACAAACAAAGGTATGAAATTCCCAAGGCATGGAAGGACAAGAAATTGGACAGAATGAATCAACGAAAGAAAGGCTTCCAATCAACCCCTTTCTAGAATATGGCAAAAGGTTTCCAAAAGAAGGACTATCATTCCAACAACCATAGTGCTCAAGGGGGAGGTAGACCAGTTAATATGGTAGTGAAGAAAGTTGGGGACATCCCCAAAGAACCATTAAAGTGTTGGGAGTGTGGAGAACCTCACTTTAGAAGGAACTGTCCACACTTAACTTCCACAACAAGAACTACAGTCCATAACCTGCAAGAAGCTTCTAAAGTAGGATATATGGACAAAAGCGTGCACATAATTAATGCAGCTATGGATGGCAGGAAATTTGATCATCAATCCACTATCCTGGAGGTTTAAGGTAAAATTCATGATAATCCCATTTCTATATTAATTGACCCAGGATCTAGTTTGAGTTATGTTACTCCTAGTTTAGTTGAATTAAACAAACTCAAGAAAGTAAATCATGCTAAGCCATGGTTAGTACAGTTAGAAACAAGGACTAAGATAAAAGTAACGGATTTCATTTATGAATCTGAACTCAATATAGATGGTCAAAGTACAAATTTAAATTTGAACATTTTACCTTTGGGATGTTACGATATAATCATTGGAATGGATTGGTTAGAGAAACATAAAGTAATTTTGAATTGTTATGAGAAGTCACTTACTTACAGAGATGAAAACAACACAATTAGGACAATACAAGGGATCGGAAAACTAGTTTAGGTTAGGCAGATATCAACCATGCAGTTTAAGAAATGTATGAATAAGGGCTTCCAAGTTGATGTTTTTCATGTAACTAATCTATTAGAAAAGGAAACTAAACCAATTTTATAATACCTTGCAGTCCTACATGGGTTTAGAGATGTGTTTGTGGACGAAATACCAGGACAACCTCCAAGAATACAGATACATTTCTCTATCGATCTACTACCTAGATCTGCACCGATATCTAAGGCACCTTGTAGAATGAGCTTAACCGAATTAACGGAGATGAAAATTCAGCTGCAAGAACTACTAGATAACGAATATATCAGACCAAGTGTCTCTCCTTGGGGAGCACCAATTTTTTTCATTAAAAATAAATATGGGACTTTGAGGCTATGCATTGACTATCGACAACTAAATAAGATGCCGATTAAAAATAAGTATCCTTTACCCATAATTAACGACCTATTTTACCAAGTGGGAGGAGCATAGATATTCTCTAAGTTATATTTAAGGTCTGGTTATCACCAAGTCAGAATAAAGGATGAAGATATAAATAAAACATCATTTATAACATGATACAGACATTATGAGTTTGTCGTAATTCCATTTGGTCTCATTAATGCACCAACAACATTTATTTGTTTCATGAATAGTATATTTAGTCAATATTTGGATAAATTTTTATTGGTGTTTATCGATGATATTTTAGTTTACTCGAAAACAGAAGAACATGAAGAAAATATGAAAATATTATTGCAAACCTTAAGGAAACACAAGTTGTAGGCGAAGTTTGATAAGTGCGACTTCTACCAAATAAGGATACAGTACTTAGGACATGTGATATTCAAAGAAGGTATTGTAGTTGACCTAGAGAAAATAAAAGAAATTATGGAATGGCCTATCCCTAAGGATGTAGAAGACATTAGATCATTCATGGGAATTATCAACTATTACCACAGATTTATCGAAGGATTTTCTAAGATCGCACATCCAATTACATCTCTAAAAAAAAAGAGAATAAGGTTTACCTGGTCTGAAAAGTGTCAGGACAACTTTGACAAACTAAAAGGACTGTTATCTACAACACCTATTCTAAGGGTAGCGGATCCTGATAAAGAATTTACAGTTTGTGTGGATACAAGCAAAGAAGGCCTGGGCGATGTCCTAACACAAGATGGACATGTAATCTGTTACAAATCACGTAAACTAAAAAAACATGAACGAAATTACGTCACACATGATTTGGAGTTAGCAGCCGTAGTTCATGCACTAAAAATGTGGCAAAATTATTTAATGGGGAGAAAGTTTCTGTAACTAACTGACAACAGTGGTGTAAAGTTTTTATTCAGTCAACCAGATCTCAATGCAAGGAAAATGAGGTGGCTAGCCTTCTTAATTGAATTTTATTTCGAGGTAAGACACATCAAAGGAAAAGAAAACAAAGTTACAGATGCCATAAGTCAAAGGACTAATGAAATTTTTAAGATATGTCTTCACAAAGAACAAAACGACATCGAACAAAGAATAAAATATGCAAGTTGTAATGATGAAAAATAAATCAAAACAACAACATAATTACAAGGAAATGTAGAAAAAATGGACAAAACAAATATGAGTTTAGATCAAAATGGACTGCTAAGGTTCAAAAACAGGTTGTACATACCTAATTATGCTAATTTAAAGTCAACAATTCTTGATGAATTGTACAAAAGGCCATATTTTGGTCATCCAGGATACCATAAAATGATAACATCCTTAAGAAAATTATTTTATTGCCCTAACATGCAAAGAGAAACAACTGAATATTTATCTAAATTCTTAGATTGTCAACAGGTAAAGGATGAACATCAACATCCGACCAGTCTGCTACAACCTTTACCTATACTAGAATGGAAGTGGAAATTATCTCATTGGACTTCATCACAGGTTTTCCTAAGACTCAAAAGAAAAATGACTCGACTATGGTAGTGATTGATAAACTTAGAAAATCTGCACATTTTATACCTGTGAAATCTACTTATAATGCAATTAATATCGCTAAAACATTTATGAAATAAATATTTAGATTGCATAGAATTCCTGAAATGTTGATTTCAGATAGAGATGTCAAATTTACGTCAAAGTTTTTGAAGGAATTGTTTGCAAGATTGGATACTAACTTGAATTTTAGAAGAAGATACCATCCACAAACATATGGGAAAACTGAATGAACAAATCAGATTGTGGAAGACATGTTACGAATGTATGTGAGAAAGAAACCAACTAAGTGGGAGGAGTACCTACACCTAGTTGAATTTTCTTACAATAATGGCTATCATACATCATCTAAGATGAGTCCCTTCAAAGAATTATATGGAAGGAAATGCACAAGTCTTATTAGCTAGGATAATCCAGTTGAAAAACTTATGAGGGGACCGACAATGCTCTAGGAAATGGAGAAAAGGGTAAAAAGGGTACAAAAAAATTTAAAAGAGGCCCAAGACTGATAGAAAATCTATGCATATTTTAAAAGGAGACTCTAGAAATTTCAAATTGGGGACCATGCATATATGAAAGTCAAAGAAAGGAGAAGCTCTCTAAAGCTATAGCCTAGGAAATTGTTCAAAGTTAGCACCCAGTTTTTGTGGCTCCTCCGAGATTTTAAGTCGAATTGCACCCATGATGTATCAACTTTCATTTCCTACAAACTTAAAAGTTCATAATGTTTCTCATGCTTCCTTATTAGAAAAAAGTATATTCATGATCATACTCACATCATTGGTTGGAACATGGTGTAGGTGGAACCAGAAGGCGAGTTCCAAGAGGAACCTCTGCACACTTTGGACTTGAAACAAACAATACTACGGAACAGATCCATTGCCCAAGTAAAAGTGAAATGGAAGCACTTTAGCCTTGACGAGGCCACTTGGGAATTGGAGGAAGATTTGCAGAAATCTTATCCAACCCTATTCCGATAGAGGAATGAAAACTGAGGATAGTGTTGTACTTAAGGGGGAGAGGATGTAATATCCCCAAAAATATTAGAATATTAAATCCTAAGTTTACTTGGGAATAAATTTCCATTTTTGGAAAATTTGGATTTGGAAATTATTTTCCATTTATGGCAAATTCAAATTTGGAATTTTATTATTGTAATTAATTATTTGATGACTGTTGGGAAAAGATTTGACTTGCCCAACTAACTTATTTTATTTTGAAACATGTGAAAGATAAACTTTTTATAAATTAAATGCTGGAAGACAAATGGAACAACCAGGTTAAAAATAGTTGACCATGACTCCATGAGTGGGGAACAGATTTGAGTTACCTCAAGGATGGTTTTTACAAGTGGAAAATGTGATATTTAACCAATAGCATCCCATAAAAATCATGGATTTGAAAAGCTGTGAATTTCCTAAGGAGGGAAGGAAAGACCTAGGCACAAGATGCATATAAAAAAAACATATGCAGGAGGCAGGACACTGCTTAGTATGTTGCAGAAATGAAATCTATTTTTGTTGTTATGAGCACTCTGAGAGTGAGGCAAGGGAATTTATGAGTTGTGGACAGTGACTGTAGCTAAATAGGATCATTTCAGTTTTCCCTTGTGGACTTATGGTCAGGCTAGGGGATGAACATGGAAAGTGAGCTTGGTTGTTCTATTTTATGGTTGGGTTGAATGTGGTTGTTCCATTTGTGTCCCAGCATCAGGTTTTTAGATATGTACCTTTACTTCCATTCTTTGTCAATATTATGCTTGCTTATTATTTGTTAGGAATGTAATGGGTTATGTGATGATGGTATATACATATATATATGTGATCACTTTGTAGAAATAAGAGAACTATTGTATGTTCTATTAATCATGAAATAGGGTTATACATATATATAAATGACTGTATATACACATATATGTAATCATACATAAAGAAATGAAAGAACTGTGGTACGTTCCTACTAGTCATTAAACAAGGCTATACATATATATAAATGACAGTATATACACACATATGTATTCTTACATAAATAAATGATAGAATTGTTGCATGTTCCTAGTGGTTATTAAGAATGGTTATACAGCTATGAATGAATGTATATACATACATATGTGTTCATGCATAAAGTAAAAATAGAACTGTTTCTATGTTCCTATTGACCATTGATTTATTTATGTTGAATTTCTATTCAGATCGGTATAACACCACAGAGAATGGATAGAAAGAATAACAGTTTGAATACAACTTTTATTACTGCATAAACATAGTGGTTAACTCAAAGTATCTTACAAAATCAACCCTTGTATTCGATCCAACATTGTTCAAAATATTACAGTATTGTAGACCAAAGAATCCACAGTAACTTGTAATGTAAACATAATTCTAGGAAGTACATAGAGAATCATGTTGTAATCGAAGTAAGGTACGCCTAGATCGAAACTCGAATACCTTTCAAGAAAGAGGTGTCATCGATCCTCTTCCCTTGATTGCATAAACCTTGAAAAGGAGAAAAATGAGGGGTATAGTAATATATGCTAGTATTTTAATTCTATGGAAATTATGTATAAATAAAAAGTCAAAAAAATACTTAGCTTGAATTTGGCGAAGAACCAGATCGCCACTTGTGCTTGTGCGAAAATATGTCCATGATCCAAAGGGGGAGGAGTAGACCCAAATTTAGCTGATGAGTACCTTCGCAAAACAAAACATGACCCCATCATTAATTTAATGTAATTGTGCATAATCTTCACTTATAAACAAAGAATAAGTTATGATTTATACAATGTTAAAATAAACACACAAAGAACAGTTATGAATCCCCACAGAGGGTAAATAATGATTTTGTATACATAGAGCATAAGTTATGATTTATATAGTGTTAAAATAAACACAAAGAGAACAATTACGAATCTCCAGAGAGGGTAAATAATGATTTTTTATACACAGATAATAAGTTATGATTACACAATGTTAAATTAATACATAGAGCACAATTACGAATCCCCACAGAGGGTAAATACTAATTTTTATACACATAGAATAATTTACGATTTACACAGTGTTAGTATAATTACAAAGAGAGTAAATCTAAAATTCCTACAAAGGAGTAATACTGCTATCTATAATTACATAGGGCGCAATTATGAATCCCCCATATAGGGTAAGTAACACATTTGCATGCACAGAGAATGAATTACGATTTACAAAATGTTGATATATATATTACACAGTGTAATCATCAATCCCCACATAGGGTAAATAACACATATTCATACACGTCGAATGAATTATGATTTACAGAAGGATGATATATATATTACACAACGTAATCATGAATCCACATAGAGGGTAAGTAACGCTTTTGCTTACACATAGAATTAATTACGAGTTACACAGTGTAGATATATGTTTTACACAGAATGAAATCACGAATACCCATAGTGGGTAAGTAATGCTTTTGCATACATAGAACATGAATTATTATCTACCAGGTGTTAATATATATTACAGAGAGTGTAATGATGAATCCCCACCGCGGGTGAATAACATTTTTGGTTTACACAGATCATAAGGCACGATTTATACAGTGTTGATGTATTCCACACAAACAATAATTATGGATCCCCACAGGGGTAAATGACTCTACTATACACACAGAGCGTAAATTATGATTCCCCCCGAGTGTTAACATAGTTTACACAAATATTAGTTACGAATTCTCATAGAGGGATTTACAATGCATTTTATAATTTTACACAGGACAAAACCCATGAAACACCCACAGAGGATTTATTCTACCTAGAATATAAAGGGAGGGATTTCCCACAGAGAGTTAATGAATATATATATATATATGTGTGTGTGTGTGTGTGTGTGTGTAAATGGTAACTATGTAAACCCTACAAATTTCGACAATAGATAAGTCGACAAGGAAACAGACTAGGGTTGAACCCTTAAAACATTTTGGTCCATGAAAGAATTGTAAGAAGTATGGGAAGAAGAACAACATACACCCGAAGGAAAATAAAATAGCCTACAGACCCAAACCTAAAACATAGAGTAACCTCGAGAGTAAAATGATTAAGGTGGCGTAATGATAATACAATGAAAAACCTTAAGAGAGAGCGAAATGTGAGTCTCTTAAACATAAAGTAGCCTTGGGAGAAGAATGCTTAAGGTGGTGCAACGATAATACATGTAAAACCTTAACAAAGAGTGATACGGGGATTTGGTCCATAGACCTCTCTTAAATTACATCAAAAAAGTATTCATTCATGGAAAACATAAGAAACAATATTATCTTACTTACCTTGTGCATAAGAAGAACCAAAGATGCATTGCCTTGTCCCATTTTGTTTACCAGAGTCGGGCTCCCAAGTCATCGTCCATGCAGAGCAGGGGAAAGGGGGAAACAATGGGCAGTTACAAATTGTAAAGACAAATTGTTACAAGAGAAAAGGGGGAAACAATGGGCGGTTGTTACCTCGGGGCCTCGTTAGAGGAGTAACGTAATAGGTATGCACTGATACCTCTACCATGTGAAACTGTAGAGATGGTGATTCTACATTGTACATGGTGGTCAAATTTTCAAGTCCGATAAGTACAGTCTAGGTCACTCCATTAATGGAATAGACATGGGTTAAATTCCTATGGGATCTGGACTGACATCCTACATTAAAACAAATTCAAACCAATTTATTGTTGAGTCATGTTTCTAGTCAGTTAGGGTTACAAAATTTACGTGTGTAATGGTATATTCTCTCTACTCTAAGCTAAGGGAATACTTCGTTATGGTTCCCAACACGTTAATCCGTATGATTAAGGACAGGTATATCATTGGGGAATACTACTAGCACTATGTTAATCTTGTATCAATATGTGTGTTAAACAATAACTATATCGTTAGGATAAATCTTACATCGTGATAGTATCCATATAATAGACTATATTTTAAATGTTATGCAATACTATGGATAGGTTTAGTGTTATATATTAAACAATATATTTATTTTATGGATAATTTTAGTATATAGTATCCATGAGATAGATAATATGGTAAACTATATGAATGTATTTCATTATGGATAAGTGTTATTTGTTATGGATAGGCTATATGATAGTCTTTAGTCTTTAGTTTATTACGGACTGTAATTTTTGTATAGAATTACTTAACACATACATGGTACATATTCTAATGGATATGATAGCCCTGGTCGCAATTGTACTAATTACAAATAAGTATAGGATTCCAAATCCAATAGCAAGGATAAATCTACTCTTCTTACAATAAAGGAAATAAAGATGTTTTTTGATCAAATGTTGAAGAGTCAAGGAGTTTTAATGTCCCCTAACAATTTTTTTTTAGTTTTGAGAAATTTGGGGTACATTACATTGTGGAAATACCTATTTCAAAATATCCTTATAGGATGAATATCCTAGAATTAAATGAATCGAAAAGTCAATTGCAAGAATTGATAGATAAGGAATATATCCAACCAGGTGTGTCTCCATGGGGAGCAATACTAATTTTTGTTAGAAAGAAATATGGAAGATTACGTCTCTGTATTTATTATAGAAAACTCAATAAAATGACTATTAAAAATAGATACCCATTACCTCGTATCGATGATCTGTTTGATCAAGTATGGGGAGATAGAATATTTTCTAAGATTGACTTATGTTCTGGTTATCATTAAGTCAGGATAAAGGATGAAGATATTTATAAAAAAACATTTAGAACAAGGTATGGACATTACAAGTTTTTAGTAATACCTTTTGGGTTGACTAATTCCCCAAACTCATTCATTGGCTTAATGAACATTATATTGGGCAAACTTCTAGATAAAGTTTTGATCGTCTTTATAGATGATATACTCATCTATTCAAAGAATGAAAAGGAGAATGAAGAACATTTAATAATAGTACTACAAATACTAAGGGGTAAAATTGTAACATCCCTCTCTGGCGCACTAAGAAAACTTATTCTTTGAGGACACTTGCTCGCAAGTGATCTGGACTTTTATGATGTTAAACCATTTATACTTGATTATGATGCGTTATGATATACGACATGATGTTTTACTACTTTGATGTAGACAGGTGTTGTTGACTCAGTTTCATTGAGTGTGCAGGGTTTCGGACCTTGAGGATATAGAGGCATCGGTGGAACCCCTTGGACTCCGGATTGAGTCAGGGAGTGTGCTATTTAGGTTGATTTATTTTCTATGATATTTCATTGATTTGATGGTATGATGTTGACATGTTCTGACATGATTGTTGATGATGTAGGCTGATGATAGCTTGTTGACCAGACTCACATATGGAGTAAAGGGGCCACACATGATTTCCAGTGAGGTTGAGGGAGAGGGGTGGACAACAGCCCTGCCACCGCCTACTATCACTCTCGTCGTGGCTCGAACTGTAGGTTAACGATTACCTAGTTCGCGAGGATCCACGATGCCATGAGGGTAGACTGCGACAATCGCTCACGATGATTCTAAGGGGTGCGCAATAAGGCAGGGGCATTATTCCTTAGAGTCCTTAGTATCCCACAAGTTCACGTGGCAGAGTGTTGACTCCAGGGGTTATAGATGTCTACCAATCAGTCAAGTTGGCGAGTGGCACCCTTGGAGCACGTGGTGCATCTTGAAGGGCACGTTGCACAAAAGAAGCACAAGAAGCAAGTGGCACCCTTGGAGCACGTGGTGCATCCTGAAGGGCACGTTGCACAAAGGAAACGAACGAGGCGAGTGGCACCCTTGGAGCACGTGGTGCATCTTGAAGGGCACGTCGCATTGATGTGGATGAAGGAAACAAACCTAAATATCCCTAAGACAATAACACCTTAATAAATCCTTAAACAATTTCCCTAACCCAGTGTCGCCCAGTTCAGAATCTAAGTACTAAGTCTAAAATTTTAAGGTAAAAGTTTAGTCTAACCTTAAGAACAGACCCTGGAATAAAAATAACAATTCAAACACAAACCCACCTAAGTAATAGTTGGGTCTTCATAAAATTCTTGGGGCGATGACGAGGGTAAGATTTAAATTAAAACTAATGGTTTTAAAATTTTATAAGGAAGAAATTAATTCCTAACTTCAGTAAGAACAAAAAAAAATATTAAATAAATAATAAATGAAAAGATTAATTAGCGCACTTACCTTTTTGGTTTTAAAAAAGAAGAAGAAGGGATTAATAAAAATAGGGAAACAAAGTAATAAAGGAAACATAGGCAATTAACAAGTAATAAAATTATTTAACGTGTGGGAGTATAAAAAAAAGGTTATGAATTTAAAAATAAAATGAAAAGATTAATTAGCGCACTTACCTTTCTGATTTTAAACAAAAAAGGAAGGGATTAATAAAAATAGGGAAACTAAGTAATAAATGAAACCTAGACAATTAATAAGTTAAAGAAAATAATTTTGGAGAAACGTGGGGGATGAATGACACTTGTACGACAAAGAAATTTTGGAGGGTTTTCTTTAAAACTTAAAAATAAATGTGATTTAGGAAAGTTGGCGGGCTGAAAAATCTATAAAAGAAAGGGGAATGAGGGAAAAGGGGGATGGGCTATTAGGTATTGTTATGCTGCTGATTTGTGACTGGACTGATTTCTTGTGAGGAGTTGGGATTTTCTCAGCTGGTATTGGAGTGGTAGCTCAGCCTTGCGAGGCGAGCTGGGAAGCTAGGCATACCTTCTGGATTTGTGTGGCCCCTTTGCGGCTCGGGGGGTTAAGGGGGAAGCAGAGTACCCCTAGCAATTGGCTGGGAGGTACCGGTGTAGTATCTATGGTCAGAAAGCGGGAGCGGCACGGAGCTCAAGTGCGGGATAGCGTCTTAGGGATTGTTCACCGACGGTCACAGGTATGCAAGTGTGTTGTTGGTTTAAGAATAAAAGAAAAATTGTTAATTTTTGTATATGATTCCGTGGATGACGAAGGTTTTGCTGAGTTGTGGTTAGTAGTTTTACTTTGTTATTTGATTTCTAAGCCAACTTAGAGGTAGTTTAGTTGCATCCTTCCGTAGAAAAATTTTCAGATGAGTTTTTGTGGCGTGTAAGTTATTTTTCTGAAGCATCTACTTGCTGTCCATATCTGTTTAATGACCATACGCCCTTTCCTATAGCGCAACTCGTGTAATTGTCAGTCAAGGCCGAGATCCTCATTCCATATCTGCAATTTTTTATGCTTAAGGCATAATGATTTTTGTATGCTTTCTTATGCGTTGTTTTTTTTCTGACTTTGTTGCATCCCTTCCTCGCACCTCAACTCTGTATCTGTTGATGGCCATTGTCTACGTTTTTTTTTTCATTCTGTGTGTGTCAGGGAGGAAACCCAAGCAAATCCACACCAGCCATTTTTACACCTTGAACGTATCTCAGCATTTGTGTTTTGTTTAAGGGAATGCGCATTGGTATTAATTTTCATCCGCTTTATGCATTGTTTCTCTACGAACTGGGAAGGATGCCCACGTTTTTCGACCACCCAGATTCTGAAATTCGTGTTAAATTTCACTAAAAGATGTCGTGGCCTTCAACCATAACCTCTTCCTTGGGGGTTGGTATTTCCCTGAGTTGTGGTGTACTTCTTCTGCGTTTTTGGGTCGGTTTACCTGGGCGATATGGTGGAGGATACACCCGCTTTTTCCAAACTGCCTAATTTTTGTTTTCTCTTTGTAATGATGGCGTTTTTGGGTTACCCCTCTCAGCGATTGAAACCCACACATTTCAACCCATTTAAACTCTGTTTACACCTCTCTGAATTTCGTGGATTACCCAACTCTGCGTTGCCACATAATATCTCCTTGCGTTTGGTGTGTCGTTCCTTTTTTTGGTTGGATTGGCTATTTAGTTACTTAGGTTTGCTGAGCTTCCTTTCTGAGCGACTTCCCTCTTGGGCGTTTTCTTGCCCCCGTTTTTTTTTGTGACTTCATTCTTGTTGTGGTGAGAATGGTGATGGTTAGGTACAACTAATCAATCATACTCACCAGCGGCACTTAGCTTACCTTCGGCTAACTTGCGAGCATACTTCCTTCGACGAAGACCTCCTTTGGTTAGAATTCGATTCACAGAAGTTCCAAAGTTTTCCCTCCCTCTTTGTGTCTTTATTAAACTTTATTGCAGACTGGAGACATTGCAGAGTTGGTCTTACCCCTGCCATGAATTTTACCACCACATTACACAGGCGGACATTGAATCGCTCCTCCTTCTACCACGCCCTTACTTTTCCCTTCAATTATGACTGCGTTTTATTTAAACAACGACTGTGTGTCCGCACAAGAGGCAGCGAACTCCATCCTTGAGCGGGCTGCGAGTTGCTGGTGGCTCGCCTTGACAGTCAACCGGTGGTTCATCCCTGGCAGCTAGACCCCTGAATGTGTAAGGCACCTCCTTCCGCGCAGAAGACCTGCAAAGAGGAATGCGTTGGAGATCTCTTAACCCTGCATGGCCTTTCCCAAGAATTTTTTTGAATATCATTTAAGTCTCCTCCTTGCCTTGAACCAAACGCCCCTTTAGCCCTCTCACCCAACTAAAAAAAAGGAAATGTGCAGCATTATTCCAGGAAAAATCTCCGAGTGACAGTCCGAACCTCTAAATTTTGGTTGTTCCTATTCTTCCTTAACCCTGGCTGAGTTGGCCTCCTGGGACGCGCACTGGCCTGGTGTTGGTAGCTGGTTAATTATTCCAGCGATGTTCATTTTGGTAGCTGTCCCCCTTCTTTTTACATTTTGTTTCTGAATGATTAATGCCCACCGACAGCGCGAGATAAGGATCTGTCAGAAGGCGCAGGGAAGGGATTTTACTAATTCTATATTAAGACTGTTTATAATTCATAATTATTTATGATTCTTATAAATCGAAATTGTAATTCTAAGATAATGTTGGAAAAGAATTTATGAGGAAGATGAATAGACAACGCATACTGTATGATTATTGTTGGATGATAAATTTCCTTTTCTATGATTATTTAATTATGGGGAAGGGATCTATAATTGTAGAGGTAACATAAATTTATATATTGTTGGGCGATGATCAACACTAAAATAATGATTTGTCAATAATAGTTCATGTTTGATTAACAATTGGATAGTTTCGAGGGGATGTATGATTAGGTTGATTAACAAGTGGAGACTATTTAATAATGGCACCTTTAGCAATAGCAATCCAATTTATTTGGTAAATGATAGCAGTTTAATTGATTAGTATCAATTAATTGATTTATATCAATTTTTAGCAGTCTATGCGATTATAGCATTTGATATATGTTTATATCAGTTTATATGCGATATATATCAGTTATATCAGTTATGTGATTTATAGCAGTTTAATTGATCATATCAGTTTAATTAATTGATGTTTTTGATGATAGTGTAAATACTTAAACTGAAATTGTTTAAACTTCGGTTGGTTGTATGATAGATTTCGAATTAGCCAGTTGTTGCAAGTAGTTGTGAGTCACATCAAATTGGGAGTGGGACCTTGTTAAATCAGACTTGAACTTAGACTTGTCACTAATTGTAATATGATAGTTATTATTTCGAGGTTATTACAATATAGAAGGTGGCGTGGTTGTTTAGTCGTTAAAATTTTATTATATTGGAAGCATGCAAGGAGTAATGTGATTGTTATTTAATTTAAGATGTGATGTGTCATGATAATGCTAATCAAATTTTAGGGTATAGGATGTGATGGGTTATGTTAATGTTAAAATAATTTTAGGGCATAAGATGTGATGCGTTATGATAATGTTAACATGATGTTAATGGCAGAGTTAATTTAATAGTACCATGATGTTGTTATATTTATGGTAATGTTGTTGAGATTTGTTGGATTGTTAACATTTAATAAATGACTTGAACTTAGTACAATCAGTTGTTGTGAGTTAGTGATGAGATTTAGAAATCATTGATTTTACATTGTGTCCACAGGGTGGTTGGGTCACTCGTTGAATATTGAAATTGAATGGAGGTTGGTTTGTATCAATACACTTTTGAGTCATAGATAACACCCTGTCTTAACCACGTTTGGTCGACGACGGAGTCCTTCCGACCTGCGCCTTCCGTAGAGGAGGTGGTAGTTCATTAATTTTGGTTGTACTTGGATGTAAACAATTTTTGCTTTGTCTTCTTGTGTCGGGAGGGATAGAGACACCTCCATGTAGCCTTAGTATATATGTCTGTGTGTGTGATTATTTTTGTGTAAGGAATCCTGTGTCATATCAAGAGTCTCGGGCCCTTTAAAGGCAAGGTTTCCACTCTTTTGACACACCTGAGGGGATTACTAGTTTATGCCTGAGTAGTCGTCTAGGAGCCTATCTGACCTTCTCTCTCCCCGAAGCAGAGAACTAAGATTAAACGCCCTGCTTTCCTGTGCAGAAATAGTAAATTAACCACTATGGATTCTTCCTTCGGTGCTCATATTGTGCATAACCCAGTATGTCGTTAATGGTTGCAGTTACTTGTTGTGGGCCTTACGTCTTCTTATTGTGATCTTCGTGGGTGCGTCTTGTTAGTTGTCGGGGGTGTCGTAGAGTCCAGTGTGTCTGTTTCTTTTTACACGAGCGCACACACCCAAAAAAATAAAAATAAATCGACACCTATTATCAGAGTTGTTGTAACGAGGAGGATTGTTACATATGGTATCAGAGCCGGTTCGACCCGCGGCTTGGGATTCGCTATGACTTTCGTGGACATGATTAGATTGATTATACTGCTGCTGATGGAGTTGATTGTGTGCATGCAATTAATCATGGTTAGAGGACGTCGCGGAGGCAGACGATGGGGTGCCAGAGGAGGAGGCGTGACGCCTCCAGTAGCATCCATGCCTGAGGGGTCTAACCCCCAGGGAGGCAAGCAGGTTCTCGGATAGGAGAAGATAGCGGTTGGTGATGTTATTGGGATGATGAGATCCTTTCAGCGCATGTCCGAGGCTCTGGTCAGCCGATTGGACAGAGACGAGGCCAGGGCGTCGGCACCCGCTGAGGTTCCACCGTGCACACCGACCGTTACAGGTAGCATTCACCGTGAACTCGAGAAGGTTAAATTTCCTGAGTTCTTTGGTGCCCCGTACGGTGCAGCCACCGAGGCATGGTTAGATAATATGGCGATGTGCTTCGCACTTCGCGATTATACCTCCAACATGAAGGTCCGCATGGCGGTCTTTCAACTGAAGGGGAGCGCTCTTCTATGGTGGAAGACGCTCCTGCCGCAGTTGAGCATGGTCGTTGAAGACGTGTCATGGGAATTGTTTGAGGAACAGTTCTGAGAGAGGTACCTTTCAAAGGCATTCATTGAGTGTCAGCTCAATGAGTTCAATGCATTATGACAGGGAGGTCGTACGGTGCCCGAGTATGAGGCACGTTTTATGGAGATGCTCCGGTATGATCCACACCTTAACACAGAGAAACTCAAGGTCAATCGGTTCGTTTTTGGCCTTAACAGTAGCCAGCATGCAAAGGTTAGGATTTTGATGCCTCAAACCTTGCACGACGTCGTCCAGAAGGCCCTCATAGCAGAGGAGGAGCTTATCAGTGGGGGTCAGACCAGGATCCCAGCGAGACCCATAGGGAAGGGTTCATCTAGTACACCGCAGCACCAGACACCAGCGAGACATACGCCAGGATATCGTGGCTTCCAGAGGGGATCCACTTTCACTACACCTCGACGACCGCTACCTCAGTAGCGGACACCTTATCGGGGACCACAACATCAGCAGCAACGTCTCCCGCAACAACATCAGTTTAGGCCTGTTTAGCAAAACATACCTGGATTCCAGGTCGGTGGGCCATCATCTTCTACTTCAGGTACTGGGACTACTGGGCCGAAGAAGGGGTGTTGGACGTGTGGCGAGCAACACTACCAGCACGACTATCCTGTGGAGAGGACTAGAGTGTCCGGATCAGCCGGACCGACTATAGTGGGAGATATGGGCAAGGCCCATCGAATTCACGCAGTGGTGAATAACCGCTAGGCAGACCACGAGTCGACTGTGCTCGAGATGACAGGTACTGTCCCTGACCAGACCCTTAGTATTTTGATAGACCCAGGTGCTACTGAGAGTTTCATTTCTGGAGCAGCGCTAAAAAGGATTAAGGTAAAGGAAGTCGAACAGGACGAGTTTAGCTTCGTAGAGATGGCCTCGAGAGCCAAACAGAAGGTTGGAGGAAAGGTTACGGGCTGTGCCCTTAACCTGGGAGGGTTTTTCACGAGGGTCAACTTGTACATCATGATATTAGGATCTTACAACGTCGTGATTGGTATGGATTGGTTGGAATTGCATGAAGCGATACTCAATTGTAAGACGAAACGGTTGATCTTGGTTGATGACGAAGGACAGAGACATGTGATTGTAGGACGAAACCATGGAGTTTCCCTGAGGTTTGTCTCTTCCTTACAGTTACGGAAGAGTATGCATAAGGGGTGCAATAATTATGCAATCCTCGCGCTAAACAAAAAGGGAGTAGCGGAAGGTCTAGAACACCTTCCGGTGGTGAAAGAGTTTGTGGACGTGTTTCCAGAGGAGTTACCTGGGATGCCGCCGTAAAGGGAACTGGAGTTTACTATAGATATGAAACCGGGGACCGAACCAATAGCAAGAATGCCTTATCGGATGTTGACCCCATAGTTGCAAGAGATGAAAATGCAATTGAAGGAGTTGTTGGACCTGGGACTGATACGCCCTAGTGTGTCACCGTGGGGTGCACCATTTATTTTCATACGAAATAAGGATGAATCGTGGAGGCTTTGCATTGACTACCATCAACTGAACAAGGCTACGATCAAGAATCAATATCCCTTACCAAGAATTGATGATATGTTTGATCAAATGAAGGGTGCGATGGTGTTCTCCAAGATCGATTTGTGATCAGGGTATCACTAGTTACGGATCAAGGAGGATGGCATCCCTAAGACTACCTTTAAGATGAGATTTGGACATTACAAGTTTACTATTTTACCGTTTGGACTGACAAATGCCCCAGGGGTATTCATGAGTTTGATGAACGGGGTGTTCCGAGAGTACTTGGACAAGTTCGTCCAAGTATTCATTGACGATATCTTGATCTACTCTCAGACGACAGAGGAACATGATGAGCACTTGCGCTTGGTACTAGAGTGTCTGTGAGAGCACAAATTGTATGGGAAGTTGTGAAAATGAACTTTTTATAAACCGCATAAGAGTTCGATCAAGTTTGGAAAGGGATCTAAACTCTCTCATAGGTTCGTGGGTCCCTTCGAGATTGTGGAGAGAAAGGGGCCCTTGGCCTATCGACTAGCCTTGCCTGATTCGTTGAGGCGTATGCATGATGTTTTTCATGTATCCGTTTTGAGACATTATATTAGTGATCCTACACACGTGATTGACATGAGTTCCTTGCAGGTATCGGACGAGGGAGCGCTCATGGATGAGTCGGTCTGCATCTTAGATCATCGCGTTCGACAATTATGACATCGAACGGTAGATCAGGTCAAGGTCCAGTGGGACAGTTATAGTCCGCACTCGACGACCTGGGAGGACGCATATGAATGCGTCAGTAGTTTCCATTTTTGTTTGATAGATAGACTTATGATACTGTGGTACTTATGATACTGTGGTACTTTTATTTCAGCATTTATACTGAGAAACTTCGGGATGAAGTTTAGACCAAGAGGGGGTGTATGTAACATCCCGCTCTAGCACACTAAGAAAACTTATTCTTTGAGGACACTTGATCGCAAGTGATCTGGACTTTTATGATGTTAAACCATTTATACTTGATTATGATGCGTTATGATATACGACATGATGTTTTACTACATTGATGTAGACAGGTGTTGTTGACTCAGTTTCATTGAGTGTGCAGGGTTTCAGACCTTGAGGATGCAGAGGCATCGGTGGAACCCCTTGGACTCCGGATTGAGTCAGGGAGTGTGCTATTTGGGTTGATTTATTTTCTATGATACTTCATTGATTTCATGATATGATGTTGACATGTTCTGACACGATTGTTGATGATGCAGGCTAACGATAGCTTACCGACCAGACTCACATATGGAGTAAAGGGGCCACACACGATTTCCAGTGAGCTTGAGGGAGAGGGGTGGACAACAGCCCTGCCACCACCTACTAGCACTCTCGTCATGGCTCGAACTGTAGGTTAACGATTACCTAGTTCGCGAGGATCCAAGATGCCATGAGGGAAGACTACGATAGTCGCTCACAATGATTGTAAGGGGCACGCAATAAAGCGGGGGCCTTATTCCTTAGATCCCTTAGTCTCCCACAAGTTCACCTGGAAGAGTGTTGACTCCAGGGGTTATAGATGTCTACCAATCAGTCAAGTTGGCGAGTGGAACCCTTGGAGCCTGTGGTGCATCCTGAAGGGCACGTCGCACAAAAGAAACACAAGAAGCAAGTGGCACCCTTGGAGCACGTGGTGCATCTTGAAGGGCACGTCGTGCAAAGGAAACGAACGAGGCGAGTGGCACCCTTGGAGCACGTGGTGCATCCTGAAGGGCACGTCGCATTCATGTGGATGAAGGAAACAAACCTAAATATCCCTCAGAAAATAACGCCTTAAGAAATCCTTAAACAACTTCCCTAACCCAGTGTCGCCCAGTTCAGAATCTAAGTACTAAGTCTAAAATTTTAAGCTAAAATTTTAGTCTAACCTTAAGAACAGACACTGGAATAAAAATAACAATTCAAACACAAACCCACCTAAGTAATAGTTGGGTATTCATAAAATTCTTGGGGCGATGACGACGGTAAGATTTAAATTAAAACTAATGGTTTTAAAATTTTATAAGGAAGAAATTAATTCCTAACTTGAGGAAGAACAAAAAAAAATTATTAAATAAATAATAAATGAAAAGATTAATTAGCGCACTTACCTTTTTGGTTTTAACCAAAAAAAAGAAGGGATTAATAAAAATAGGGAAACAAAGTAATAAATGAAACATAGGCAATTAACATGTTATAAAATTATTTAACGTGAGGGAGTATAAAAAAAAGTTATGAATTTAAAAGTAAAATGAAAAGATTAATTAGCGCACTTACCTTTTTGATTTTAAACAAAAAAGGAAGGGATTAATAAAAATAGGGAAATTAAGTAATAAATGAAACCTAGACAATTAATAAGTTAAAGAAAATAATTTTGGAGAAACATGGGGGATGAATGACACTTGTATGACAGAGAAATTTTGGAGGGTTTTCTTTAAAACTTAAAAATAAATGTGATATAGGAAAGTTGGCGGGCTGAAAAATCTATAAAAGAAAGGGGAATGAGGGAAAAGGGGGATGGGCTGTTAGGTATCATTATGCTACCAATTTGTGACTGGACTGATTGCTTGTGGGGAGTTGGGATTTTCTCAGCTGGTATTGGAGTGGTAGCTCAGCCTTGCAAGGCGAGCTGGGAAGCTAGGCATACCTTCTGGATTTGTGTGGCACCTTTGCGGCTCGGGGGGCTAAGGGGGAAGCAGAGTACCCCTAGCGATTGGCTGGGAGGTGCCGGTGTAGTCTCTACGGTCGGCAAGCGAGAGCGTCATGGAGCTCAAGTGTGGGTTAGCGTCTTCGGGATTGTTCACCATCGGTGACAGGTACGCAAGTGTGTTGTTGGTTTAAGAATAAAAGAAAAATTGTTAATTTTTGTATATGATTCCCTGAATGACGAAGGTTGTGCTGAGTTGTGGTTAGTAGTTTTACTTTGTTATTTGATTTCTAAGCCAACTTAGAGGTAGTTTAGTTGCATCCTTCCGTAGAAAATTTTTCAGATGAGTTTTTGTGTCGTGTAAGTTATTTTTCTGAAGCATCTACCTGCTGTCCATATCTGTTTAATGACCATACACCCTTTCCTGTAGCGCAAATCATGTACTTGTCAGTCAAGGCTGAGATCCTCATTCCATCTCTGCGATTTTTTATGCTTAAGGGATAATGATTTTTGTATGCTTTCTTCTGCGTTGTTTTTTTTCTGACTGCGTTGCATCATTTCCTCGCACCTCAACTCTGTATCTGTTGATGGCCATTGTTTGCATTTTGTTGTTTGCATTATGTGTGTGTCAGGGAGGAAACCCCTACGAACCCACAACAACCATTTTTACACCTTGAACGTATCTCATCGTTTGTGTTTTGTTTAAGGGAATGCGCGTTGGTACTAATTTTCATTCACTTTATGTATTGTTTCTCTGTGAACTGGGAAGGATGCCCACGTTTTTCAACCACCCAGATTCTGAAATTTGTGTTAAATTTCGCTAAAAGATGTCGTGGCCTTCAACCATAACCTCTGCCTTGGGGGTTGGTATTTCACTAAGTTGTGGTGTACTTCTTCTTCGTTTCTGGGTCGGTTTACCTGGGCGATATGGTGCAGGATACACCCGCTTTTTCCAAACTGCCTAATTTCTGTTTTCTCTGTGTAATCATGGCGTTTTTGGGTTACCCCTCTCAGCGATTGAAACCCACGCGTTTCAACCCATTTAAACTCTATTTACACCTCTCTGAATTTCGTGGATTACCCAACTCTGCGTTGCCATGTAATATCTCCTTGTGTTTGGTGTGTCGTTCCTTGGTTTTTGGTTGGATTGGCTATTTAGTTA
The DNA here is from genome assembly GCA_009831015.1 of Picea engelmannii. Taxonomy (NCBI): domain Eukaryota; kingdom Viridiplantae; phylum Streptophyta; class Pinopsida; order Pinales; family Pinaceae; genus Picea; species Picea engelmannii. Next base: position 44,684 of record ML811639.1, on the reverse strand, counting down.
CTTAGGTTTGCTGAGATTCCTTTCTGAGCGACTTCCCTCTTGGGCGTTTTCTTGCCCCGTTTTTTTTTTACGACTTCATGCTTGTTGTGGGGAGAACGACGACGATTAGGTACAACTAATTGGTCATACTCACCAGCGGCACTTATCTTACCTTCGACCGACTTGCGAGCAGACTGCCTTCGACGAAGACCTCCTTTGGTTAGAAGTCAATTCACATAAGTTCCAAAGTTTTCCCTCCCTCGTTGTGTCTTTATTAAACTTTATTGTAGACTGGAGACATTGCAGAGTTGGTCTTAACCCTGCCACGACTTTTACCACCACATTACATAGGCGTACGTTGAATCGCTCCTCCTTCTACAACGCCCTTACTTTTCCCTTCAATTATGACTGCATTTTATTTAAACAACGACTGTGTGTCCGCACAAGAGGCAGCGAACTCCATCCTTGAGGGGGCTGCGAGTTGTTGGGCGGCTCGCCTTGACAGTCAATCGGTGGTTCATCCCTGGCAGCTAGACCCTTGAACGTGTAAGGCACCTCCTTCCGTGCAGCAAACCTGCAAAGAGGAATGCGTTGGAGATCTCTTAACCCTGCATGGCCTTTCCCAAGAATATTTTTGAATAACATTTAAGTCTCCTCCCTGCCTCGAACCAAACGCCCCTTTGGCCCTCTCGCCCAGCTAAAAAAAGGAAACGCGCAGCGTTATGCCAGGAAAAATCTCTGAGTGACAGTCCAAACCCCTAAATTTTGGTTGTTCCTATTCTTCCTTAACCCTCGCTGAGTTGGCTGCCTGGGATGTGTGTTGGCCTGGTGTTGGTAGCTGGTTAATTATTCCAGCGATGTTCATTTTGGCAGTTGACCCCCTTCTTTTTACATTTTGTTTATGAATGATTAATGCCCACCGATAGCGCGGGATAAGGATCTATCAGACGGTGCAGGGAAGGGATTTTACTAATGCTATATTCAGACTGTTTATAATTCATAATTATTTATGATTCTTATAAATCTAAATTGTAATTCTAAGATAGCGTTGGAAAAGAATTTATGAGGAAGATGAATAGACAACGCAGCCTGTATGATTATTGTTGGATTGTAAATTTCCTTTTCTATGATTATTTAATTATGGGGAAGGGATCTATAATTTTAGAGGTAACATAAATTTATATATTGGTGGGCGATGATCAGCACTAAAATAATTAGCTGTCAATAATAGTTGATGTTTGATTAACAATTGGATAGTTTCGAGGGGATGTACGATTAGGTTGATTAACAAGTGGAGACTATTTAATAATGGCACCTTTAGCAATAGCAATCCAATTTATTTGGTAAATGATAGCAGTTTAATTTATTAGTATCAGTTAATTGATTTATATCAGTTTTTAGCAGTTTATGCGATTATAGCATTTGATATCTGTTTATATTAGTTTATATGCGATATATATCAGTTATATCAGTCATGCGATTTATAGCAGTTTAATTGATCATATCAGTTTAATTAATTGATGTTGTTGATGATAGTGTAAATACTTAAATTGAAATTGGTTAAACTTCGGTTGGTTGTATGATAGATTTCGAATTAGCCAGTTGCTGCAAGTAGTTGCGAGTCACATCAAATTGGGAGTGGGACCTTGTTAAATCAAACTTGAACTTAGAGTTGTCACTAATTTTAATATGATAGTTATTATTTTGAGGTTATTACAATATAGAAGGTGGCATGGTTGTTTAGTCGTTAAAATTTTATTATATTGGAAGCATGCAAGGAGTATTGTGATTGTTAGTTAATTTAAGATGTGATGTGTCATGATAATGCTAATCAAATTTTAGGATATAGGATGTGATGGGTTATGTTAATGTTAAAATAATTTTAGGGCATAAGATGTGATGTGTTATGATAATGTTAACATGATGTTAATGGCGGAGTTAATTTAATAGTAGCATGATGTTGTTATATTTATGGTAATGTTGTTGAGATTTGTTGGATTGTTAACATTTAATAAATGACCTTAACTTAGTACAATCAGTTGTTGTGATTTAGTGATGAGATTTAGCAATCATTGATTTTACATTGTGTCCACAGGGTGGTTGGGTCACTCGTTGAATATTGAAATTGAATGAAGGTTGGTCTGTATCAATACACTTTTGAGTCATAGATAACACCATATCTTAACCACGTTTGGTCGGCGACGGAGTCCTTTAGACCTGTGCCTTCGGTAGAGGAGGTGGTAGTTCATTAATTTTGGTTGTACTTGGATGTAAATAATTTTTTCTTTGTTTGCTTGTGTCGGGCGGGATAGAGACACCTCCATGTAGCCTTAGTATATATGTCTGTGTGTGTGATTATTTTTGTGTAAGGAATCCGGTGTCGTATCAAGAGTCTCGGGCCCTTTAAAGGTAGGGTTTCCACTCTTGCGACACACCTGAGGGGATTACTATTTTCTTCCTGAGCAGTCGGCCAGCAGCCTATCTGACCTTCTCTCTCCCGGAGAAGAGAACTAAGATTAAACGCCCTGCTTTCCTGTGCAGAAATAGTAAATCAACCACTATGGATTCTTCCTTCGGTGCTCATACTGTGCATAACCCAGTATGTCATTAATGGTTGTAGTTACTTGTTGTGTGCCCTACATATTCTTATTGTGATCTTTGTGGGTGTGTCTTGTTAGTCGTCGGGGGTGTCGTAGATTCCAGTGTGTCTGTTTCTTTTTACACGAGCACACACACCCAAAAAAAAATAAAAAAAATCAGCACCTGTTATCAGAGTTGTTGTCGTAACGAGGAGGATCGTTACAAAAATCATGAAGATGGGTAACACTTTTTCTTGTTTTATGACAAACAAAACTGTATTTTCACAAGTTCTTCAACTTACGACATACAAAAATATTATTTTTATTTAGAATTTCACTTTACAGTAAAAACAAAACTTGTGAATAATTTTGTTATATTTCTAATGACTATTTTTCAATTTTTTTTTATCAAGATTTGATATGTGAATTTTACAATTGTTTAACAGTATGTTCCTTAAACATGAAAGGAATGATAATGAGTTATTATTTTCCACGACAATGTATCTATTATTAAACTGATGTTTTTAAGAAATGAAATATACTGGAACAATCTACATAGACTCTATTTTATTATGACTATAATTTAGAATCTAACGGATGAATATTATAATTTCTAGAATTTTTTGAAGATGACCAAGATGAAAACGTTGCAGATTTTAAACACGTGTTTTTATACACCTTATATCTATCTTAATTTTTACTTAAAAGTAAAATCTAAAAATACCCTTTTGAAGAGAACAATTTAACAATTATGAATATAAATTTTCCATAATTTTCAATTGTGTATTTTTAGAGATATAGATTTTTCATTTCACCAAATCATAATCTCACCTAAAAATATTATGCAGTGATTTTTTTATAAAATTAAATAAAATTAGATAAAAACAATGAAAATGAAAACAAATTATAACCAATGAAAGAAGATTCAATTTTAAAAATGTTGGTATCAATTCTCAAACTAAATTATGAGTATTTGTAGGAGTCCGCTACCTCCAAAGATAAAGTAAGATGGAGAGAATTTGTAGTTTCCTGCAAACAGTCTCATTTTCAAGTTTTTGGCCGAAATATTCTTTCGGCCGAAACGTATTTTTTAACGGAATCCGTTAAAAATAAACGTTTCGGCCGAAATATGCTTACCACAGGAAAATAATTCATCCAAAAAACATTGTACATGAATTTCGAGGGAACCGTTAAATTTAACGTGCAAATTTTCAGCCGAAAGAAACATTTGTTCGGCCGAAAAATAGCCGCTAGAAATTTTGGAGACTCGATTGTCATGAAAGTGTTACCCAGATTCATGATTTTACCGTAAGAGAAAAGAAATTTTATGCAAGGCTAAGTAAGTGTGAGTTTTATAAAGATCAAATTCAGTATTTGTGACATATAATTTCCAAGGACGGTATATGAGTTGACCCAAACAAAATAAAGGCTATAATGAATTGGATTGAACCTAAGGATGTTTTAGACGTAAGATCCTTTATGGGTATAAATAGATATTACCGAAAGTTTATAGAATGGTTTTCTAAGATTTCATATCCTATAACATCGTTACAAAAGAAAGGAACTAAGTTCATGTCATTCCATAAATATCAAGTCTTAACAAATTAAAACAACTCTTAACTATAGCTCCTATATTAAAATTGGAAGATCTACATAAATACTTTGTAATATGTACGGATGCATATCGTGAAGGGATTGGTGCAGTGTTAATACAAGAAAACCATGTAATAGCTTATGAATCTCAGAAATTAAAAAAACATGAAGAAATTTATGTAACACATGACTGGGAATTGGCTACAATAATACATGCATTAAAAATGTGGTGGAACTATCTGGTAGGCTGAATTTTTTTACTGTTGACAGATAACATCGCTCTAAATATATGTTTCATAAACAAAATTTAAATGCTCCCCAAGAAAGGTGGTTAGCCTTCTTAAGTGAGTATGATTTTGAGATAAAACACATAAAGGGAAAAGAAAATAAGGTGGAATATGCATTAAGTAGACAAGCAAATCGAATCTATAGAGTTACTAGAAGTGATTACAAAACATATTTAGAATAATGGGTAAGGATAACAGTTGAAAAGGACCCAAAATATCAAAATATTAAGTTAAATATTGTTGATAATTCAACGGGAATAGAAGAATCAGACTTTAGATTCTCAAAAAGTGGATTGTTAATGTATAAAAATAGATTATATGTACCAAAATCTAATGAAATTAAGTTGTTAATTCTAGATGAACTGCATAAGAAACCATATTCTGGACATCTACGTTACCAAAAATTGATTACTATGCGAGAAAATAATTTTATTGGCCAAATATGAAAGGACAAACAACTAAATATATAGCTAGATGTTTAGAGTGTCAACAAGTTAAGGTTGAACACCAATGTCTATCTAGACTACTACAACCTTTATCCATTTGAGAATGGAAATGGGAAGTGATAAGTATGGATTTTATTACCGGAATTCCTAGAAGTAGTAAACACAATGACACAATTATGGTTTTGGTTGATAAATTAAGTAAGGAAACACACTTTATACATCTGAAATCAACCTACAAGGCTATTAATATAGCACAAAGATTCATGAAGGAAATATTTAGGTTACACGTAATCCCTAAAGTTATAATATATGATAGAGATGCTAATTTTGCCAGAAATTTTTGGAAGGCTTTATCTAAAGGGTTGGATATTGTAACACCCTGGGTTTCGAACCCCCATTTTAAATAATGTATTGTTACTATGTTGAGAGGCCTGAGTGCCCAAACAATTATTAAAGGGCCAATATGCCCAAGAAATGTAATCTTTTGATCATTTTTAATAATAAACACATCGCTGGCTATAAGACGGACAAGGACTAGAGTTATAGGGGGCTATGATTCCACAAGAGAGGGGGCTTGAGGAGATAAATGTTTATTCCTATTTTAATTACCTTTTCTCCTAAGGGAGGAAAACGGTTACGTGAGCTTCTTAGGGAAGGCTAGTAGGTTCTTGATTCCCCACGAAAATACTTAAACAAATACCTCGTCTGATTGTGGGGTTGGTCGTTGGGTCATCTTCTCTGTCACTTCTGCATATACCATTCTTTCCCTCACGCACTCTCATGCACTTACTTACCTGTTCATTGATCCCCCCTCACATGTGTCCTGGCTTGGTAAAGGGAAATGAACCACTAAATATTAGCCATGGGATAGTTGGTTGTAATGGTCATTGGTGTAATCCAGCCATGACTTGGGGCCTTCATGTCTGAGATGTGTTGGCATGTGCCCTATTTTGGCCACAACTACGAGTACTAGGAGTTATAGCATCGATATTCTAGACCAACTATGATGGAGGCCTTGGAAGGAGAAGGATTGCCTGAGGGACTGTGTGGAAGAGAAGGGTGGAGGTCCATTCTCTCGAGTGATACGGGTTGGCTAGAAGAGAGCTGGGTACTTGGATTGTTGTGGGTGTTGGGAAAACTGTGAGAGATTGAGAGCTGACTAGTTTGGGAACCCAAGTACACTATGGAATTTTCCTTGTGGATTCATAGACCTAGCTCGGGGGTGACGTTGTTGTTGATATTTGGAGCAGTGATGTCTACAGTTGGGTGGAAATCTGCATCCAGTTGGGGTCTCCTTTTCATAAAGATAAGTGATCTCTGTTGTGATATTATTATCTGTGTATGAATGTGTTTCATTGTGTATTTTAATTATCGACTAATTAAATCTTAGATTATACATGCTTGCTGGATATTGTTGTGCATGTCATTAAATCATTTCTTTTATGCATCCTTATATTTTAAAAAGGTATCGGTAAGAGAAATAAGTCCAAGGGTGGGCTTGCAAGTAGCATACCCTGGCCTATGGGTGGCTTGGGATGTTACAATTTGGTATCAGATCTTCTAGTTGAAACACCGAGTTGGTATGGGCCAGGTCTATTGGTCAGAGTCTCATGGTCGATATTGATCTATGACTGTGAATTTGAAAAGATCAGGAGGAATGGCATTGCATAATTTATGCAAGAGTTAGATCATCAGAGACCCGTTGTAGGGGGTTTGAAGGATCATGACCATCGCCTTCGAATTCAAGAGAGATCACCACTATAAGATCAATAGATATCTAGGATCGTCGAATCATAGGATAGGTGAAAAGGGTTTGTCCTATTAAAAGGAAGCAACGGTTAAGGTCGCAATCGTCAGATCCCATTGGAGAGGGAGATCAACGACCATCAAGCATTGTGGGGAACCAAGTTGCATGGGATTTAATTCCTCATGGTGGTCCTACAATCCAAACCATGGTTTCACCGAGGGGCTATGTGTCAGTGTCAGGAGAATTGCAGGGTGAAGAGTGGGTTACTCCAAACTGTTGATGCGTGCCCCCGCAAATTGAAAGGAAGTAAGTGATGTGGCATGTTAGTTATCGAATATTGAAACTCCATATAGCCGAAGTAGCTGGGAACCGTTGATCTGTAGGAGGACACACGTCAAATGATCATGTTCTATAGATAAAATGCTCTGGGAAAAAGTGAGTGAGGAGGAGGTTTGAAGTTTGATACTTCTAAAACCTGAAGACCTGAAAGGATCTCAGCCATTGATCTGTCGAGAGCCACACGTCACTATTTCTAGGGTTCAAATAAAATCCAGTGGGTCTAGATAAGTTTTAAAGTTTGAGATTTTCGAAGTTCGGAGTCCTGAAGAAATTGTATACGTCGATCTACAGGAGACACGTGTTAGTAGATCGCAAGATTCAGATAAAAACATTTCAAAAAAAAGGTTGAGGTTTGAGATTTCTAAAGTCCAGAGTCCAGAAGTAAAACATAGTCGTCAGATTAAGGAGGACATGTGGTGCATATCTGTGGACTTCGAGTGAAGACCCGAAGTGAATCTTAGTCATTCGATCTAGGAGGACACATGGAGATATATTGGCCAGTTTGAGAATTTGGTGTTCGGGAGAATTGGAAGTGTGCTAATTTTAAAACTCCCGAAGTCCCGAAGCCCAAAGATTCGAAGTGATGGGGCATGATGACATCACCTAGAGATGATGTGGACCCTAGAATTCCCAAAGTGACTTGTCTTCCAGACATCACCTAGGATGACATGGACACATGGGATGTGTGCCACATGTCAGGAAGTTTTGAGCATTTGGAGTATTGAAAAGTCAGTTAGAACATGACATGTGGAACCTGCCTAATTGGGCCATTTGTTCGCTCCTAGTATTTCACCACATGGAAACATATCATGAAGTATGGAGATTGGGCACTCTAGAGGGGAAAGATTTGACAGGTTGTGTTGGGTCAAAAACTCCCGAAGGCTCCAAGTTCTGAGTACATATAGACCATTGCTTCCAGAACACACACATCAAAGGATCGTCGACTTCGAGTGAAAGCACTCCGGAGAAAGTGCAGGAGGGAAGTTTGAAACTTCTGAATCTCAAAGAGTCGAAGTGATTCATAGTCATTTATCTGTGCGAGGACAAATGTCAGCAGATCCTTAAATACAGTTAAAAATAATTCCAGGAGGAGGCAAGCGAGGGAGTTGAGACTCCAGAAGCATTGAGTCCCGAAGAAGATCTCAATCGTTGATCATGAAAGAGGATGAGGACCATTGATCTGGTCCTGACTGAAAGTTATGAAGTCCTTAAGATCTAGACAAGTGCCTTTTCAGCTAAGAATAGGGTCATGGTCATGGTCATATGCATATAGAGATTTGAGGGAAGGAGGGATAAGGTCAGAATTGGCTATCTTCGAGACAGAAAAGTTCTAAGGAAGGATTTAGCTGCAGTTTCTAGCCGTGGTCACCTAGGAAGGTGGTTTGAAGGAAGCACTTGCATAGGATGAAATTCTATGTTAGCCAAGGATAACATGGCATTGTTATATTCGGAGAATGGGGATATGATATTCATGAACAAAAAAAAATAAAGATACCCGTAACACTGTTTGGCAATTGTGTTTATCATATGCTTAATTCTAACAAAATGGTCGCTTGCACATTTTGCAAAATGAAGGGGTTTAAACAAATCAACTCAGGATGCGTATTGAGGAAATTGAAGAAGTCAAGGGAGCCTCCGGTCATGATAAGGAGGAAAAAGGATAGAATACCATAGTTGGTAATGGAGAGACAGATTTCAATGAACGCAATGGAAAAGGAGAGTAGGAAACGTTAATAGAAATGGTAAGAATCTTAAAGATGGAAGTGCAAATCTACAAAGAAGACAATGAGAGCCCAATGAGAGAGAAAAGTTAGATAAATGCTCGAGTGTTGTAGAGCTTAAATCAGTTGTAGAGGAAAATGAGGAAGGGATCAAACTCAAGACAAGAGGAAGAAGGCAGGCGTCATGAAAGAAGAAATGATCGTGGAAGAGCTGGTTATTCCAGAAGTGCTAGTAGAGCTCATGAACAACACTCACCTCCTTACCCAGAAAGAAAGTTTTATGCATAAGAAGATCCCGTAAGAAGTCCATAGGTGTCCCGTATCAGAAAACAAAGAAGGAAAAAAGAGGTAGATAGTTTGCAAAAAGAACTGAGGAAGCTCAAGCCACCTTCCTTCGATGGTAAAAGATAAAGGGAAGATGATGTTGAAGCATGGTTTCTTGGGCTCCGTAGATATTTCCAGTTGCATAAATATTCATCAAAACTGGAAGCTAGGATTTCCACCTACCATTTACACAAGAAGGATGCAATGTGGTGGTACCAACTGAAGCAAGTGGAACATGTTAATGAAAGTAGGATCACTTGGAATCAGTTCAAGAAGTAATTCCAGAAGGAGTACCTCTCAAAGAATTTCTATGACAAGAAAATGCAAGAGTTCTTTGAACTCGGGTTGGGAAGCATGACTATGGCAGAGTACAAGAAGAAGTTCTTTGGATTGTTAAAGTATGTAAAGTTCATTGGTGATGAGAAAGTGAAAATAGAGATATTTCTAAGGGGACTGGCATCCTTTTATAAGGAAAAGATCAAGTATGTTGAGCCCAAGACCACGAATGATTTTAGGGGCTAAATTTCTCTAATGGGCTAATTTTCCATGGATTTTTCCAAAAAAAGATTCGATATTCTAAAAATGATTTGCCCAAATTATATAGGATAAAATTATTTTACATTAAAAATCGCAAAAAAATTATGCAAACTATATAAAATCCTTAGAAATTTGAATATTTTTACAAAAATATTGCCAAACATTTATAGTTGTCATATGAGGGATTAGTAAGATTCTCCAAGGTTTCTACATTTTAAAATAAATTTTCATCCTTAAAATCATCCCTGCTCATGACCTTGACTGAAGCCATCAGGAAGGCTAAATACATGTATGAACAAGGCCAAGGAAGAGAATCTCTGCAGAAATTTTGGAAGGGAAAGAAGAATGAGAAGTTTGATCAGAGGAGGAAAGGATTCAAACCTTCCTTCCATAGGATTGAGCCTAATAGAAATCATCAAGATCAGTTTTCTAAGGGGGATTCCAAGAAGGAAGATCCCTTGGGAAAAAGGGGAACACCACCAATCCAATGTTGGGGATGTAAAGAAGATCACTTGTACAAGTATTTCCCACACAGAAAAGATAGAGTGAACATTGTGCACAATGTCCCAGAGGATAAAAAAGTCGAAGATATGGGAAGAATCTATGCATCTTTAGATGATCGACAAGCAGAGTACCAGTCCAATATGATTGAGGTGGAAGGTAAGATCATAAATCAGCCTGTTGCTATTTTGATTGATTCAAGAGAAATTCATTGTTACATTGATCCTAAGATAGTGGATATACTACATTTGGAGAAAAGTAAACTTGGAAAAGCAAGTTTGGTTCAGTTAGCCATTGGAACCAAAATAAAAATCCATGATATGGTCAGAAGTTGGTCCATAAGTGTAATGTCCCCCACCTCTTAGAGAGGTAATGAGGAGACTGACTGGCCTGGGCACCCCCACTAGGTCATAGTCTCACACTGAAGGGGGGAAAAGTCAAGAAGTTAAAAGTTATATTTTTAAGTTGACTTAAGAAAGGAAAAGGAAAGGAGTAAGAGATAACTCAACAGAAGAATAGAAGACTAATCCTGGGAGTCAACCTAACTCAACAGAGAATTAGAAGGAAAAGTATAAGTAAGAGGCTGGGGTGCAGCTATTACTCATTCTGGTTTTGGATTAACATTTTCTATTGCTCTTGAGCATTCAGTTCGGGGGTTTTTCTGTACAAACCCTTGTGAGCAACTCAGTGGTGAAATATCCACTCACCTTGTTCCACAGCTTGGTCTCAGGGATGAAATACTCCTGCACACCATTCTAGTCTCAGGGCTAGTTTATCGAGGGAGGTTCGATCTAGCTTATCCTGAGGGCCTAGGGCCATTCTGACAATTGGGTTTTGTTTGCAGGGGTACGACCATCAGTTTGAGGGATTTTCTGGAGGGTTATCATCATTCTATATTTGTCTACATATTGGGACATTGTGGAGCAATAGGGGACGTCCTGTGATTCAGTAAAACTCAGATCTAGGGAGATCTGCTTGAGATCTGAGCCCGAAACTTCTCCCACGGGATTCTCGTAGCCCGATCTATATTCTTGGAGAGTTTAAGAGAATTTGGAGGCCTCCTTCATCAGGGTCGAACCAGCTAGGGTTTCAGTCATCTAATGGGGTACACCATTCAGTGAAGAATTCAGATCTATGGGGTTTGAGAGTGGATTTGGGAATTTGGACATCTGGGTTTTCCTTACAGTTGCTCGATCTATCATTTGGAATATTTCTTGGGATGATTGGACACTTTCGGTAACAGGGAGGAATTATTCAGGGCTTTAGCATTCTAGCAGGACGTGGCACTTTCCAGCTTGGAGGTTGAGCATTAGTGCGGCTCATATCTGCTTGATTTAGTCTTGATTGTATATCCAGCCTTTGGAGGCTTATTTTGTATTGTCAGGATCATTTTGTAGCAGCTCATATCTATTTATTGTATGGCCATCTGAGGTTTATTCCAAATCGGCCATCTATTGTATTGATCTTACATTTCTCATAATAAAAAGGTCATATCTTTGCTTGTTCTTCTACATCTTGAATATATTGTGATCTCCATGTGTTGATGAATCTGTATGCACTTAATAACTCAGTAAATTAGTAGTATTTAGTGATTCCAAGAAAGAATTTGGATTGGGATCATTATAGTGGTATCAGAGCCTTGATCCTCCAAACCTGTGGAGAGATCAGTGCATGCAGAAGTACAGGGGAATTGTTATGGGTCGGAGGAAGAAAAATAGCAGTGAAATAGAGGCAGAAATGGAAGGGCCAGGAGATGACCATGAGCCTCAGGGCTTGGCTCTCTTAGTAACTGAATTTGATAAGTTCCAACAAAACATGAACTGCACAAAAAGCATATTGCTCCAACAGTTGGATGAGTATCAGGAAACCAACAGAAGGGGACAGGCCAAAATCTCTGAAACCTTGAAGAAAGTTGATGAGAATCTATAAAAAATGAACGAGAACCAAACGAGGATAACTAACCTTCTGATGCAAGTAACCCATCGAGGAAAATATCCTGATACATATGGGAATAAGGAGGCTGGAGGGTCCGGTGGAACCCATGAGGAAGACAGATATAACCCGGAGAAAGCACCAGGATCCGAAGGAAGTCTTGGAGGTGGTACATTCCATGGGAAGATGGGTAGCAGGACCAATCATAGGCCATACGTGCGAGTGTTCACAGATGAACCGCTAGGCCAACACTCAGGTAGAAGAGCTAACCCTAGACCATACATGCCCACATTTATATATGAGCAAGAGCAGCATGAACAAGTTGAAGATTTTGTGGCACAATTAGCCAGAAGTACCAGGGAATACTACAACTTGGATATGAAATTTCAAAGACAGATGTCCCTAGACCAGTATTGTCAACGTAGGTTCAGAAACTAGCCTAGGATGAACCACAGGGGCAGCTTTGAGTTTGAGCGAAGGGCAAGGAAGATAGATATTCCATACTTTGATGGTACGGCTAAGATGACAGCACAAGCATGGGTGCAGAAGATGGATACTTACATGCAGCTTAACCCCATGAGAGAGATGGAGGCCATCAAGTTTGCCACTATGTACTTGGATGGCAAGGCCCACGACTGGTGGTACCATGGGCTCACCACAC
>ML811639.1:0-27189 GCA_009831015.1 Picea engelmannii | reverse complement strand
CACTTTTGGTAGCAGGGCAGAATTATTCAGGGCTTCAGCATTCTAGTAGGACGTGGCACTTTCCAGCTTGGAGGTTGAGCATTAGTGCGGCTCATATCTGCTTGATTTAGTCTTCATTGTATATCCAGCCTTTGGAGGCTTATTTTGTATTGTCGGGAGAATTTTGTAGCAACTCATATCTATTGCTTGTATGGCCATCTCAGGTTTATGCCAGATCAGCCATCTATTGTATTGATCTTACATTGCTCATAATAAAAAGGTCAGATCTTTGCTTGTTCTTCTACATCTTGAATATATTGTGATCTCCATGTGTTGATGAATCTGTATGCACTTAATAACTCAATAAATTAGTAGTAGTTAGTGATTCCAAGAAAGAATTTGGCTTGGGATCATTACAATAAGTCTTAATGTCATGAATACTAGTATTGATCTAAATATCATACCATTGGGGTATTACAATGTTCTGGTTGGGATGGATTGGTTGAACAAGCATCATGCTATCGTATATTGTCATAACAAGACATTTACATGTCTTAATGGAAATGGAAAACAGAGCACTGTGAAAGGAGTTCTAAGAACCATCTCTATAAGGGAGATTTTGTCCTTACAGATGAAAATATGTTTTAGAAAAGGATGTCAACTATATGCAACTCATGTGGAAGAGAAAGATAATACAAAGGAGAGAAGCCTTGAATATTTCTCGGTGCTGCAGGAATTTGAAGATGTATTCCAAGAAATACTCAGATTTCCACCAATAAGGGAGTTAAATTTCACAATTGAATTAGTGCCAAAGTTTCCCTGATGTCAAAAACACCTTACAGAATGAGCACACCATATTTAAAAGAATTAGAAATGAAGTTGGAGGAATTGTTGAATAAAGGGTACATACATCCAAGTGTTTCACCTTGGGAAGCACCAGTACTTTTTGTCAAAAATAAGGATGGAAACTTGAGGCTTTGTAGTGACTTCTGACAGTTGAACAAGTACACTATAAAGAAAAAGTATCCTCTACCCCAAATTGATGACCTCTTTGATCAAATAAGTGGAGCAAAGATATTTTCAAATATTGACCTAAGTGTAGGATACCATTAGGTAAGAGTCAAGGAAAAAGACATTCATAAGACAACATTTAGGACCAAGTATGGGCATTATGAATTTGTAGTGATGTCGTTTCGACTGACCAATGTACAAATTGTCTTCATGTGCTTAATGAATGGAATATTCAGAAATTATTTGGACAAGTTTTTCATAGTATTCCTGGATGACATACTTATCTATTCTAAGTCTAAATAAGAGAATGAACATAACTTAAGACTGATATTGCAAGTGTTGAGAGAAAATTAGGTGTATGACAAGTTGAGTAAGTGTTCTTTTTATCAAAAGAAGATCCATTACTTGGGATGCATTATTTCAGTGTAGGGAATAGCAGTAGATCTAGAGAATATTGAATCCATTAGTATATGTCCAACACCCATAAATGTGTCAGACATCAGATCTTTTATGGGATTAGCTGGCTACTATAGAAGGTTCATAGTAGGGTTCTCTAAGATTTCTCATCCCATCACTTCTGTGGAAAAGAAGGGAACTATATTTGAATTGACACTCAAGTGTGAAAATAATTTTAATATGTTGAAGGAATTACTTACTAATGTGCCTCTGTTAAATATTTATGACCCAAATGAAAGTTTTGTGGTATGTACAAATGTTTGTAAGGAAAGACTTGGGGGATTCCTCGCGCAAAATGGACATTTCATTGGGTATGAGTCCAAAAATCGTAAGGAACATGAGAGGACCTATGCCACGCATGACTTGAAACTTTATGCCATTGTTCATGCCTTGTGGATGTGGAGGCATTATCTCATGGGGAAGAAATTCGAATTAAGAATAGATCACATTGGCCTGAAGTATCTTTCTCAACAACCGACCTTTAATGTCAGGAAAACATGATGGCTAGAATTTTTAAGTGAATATGACTTTGATGTCAAGAATATCGAGGGAAAGGAGAATAAATTTGCTAATTCACTTAGTAGGAGAGTGCATCTCATCCATGCTATTGTTGTCAGTATGCATCATTCAGACTTGAAGAGAAGAGTTTTAGATGGTCTTGTTATAGATCAACATTCCCTACAGGTAAAGGAAAAATTATAGCAAGGAAATGTACAACAGAAAATAAAGGAGTATGAGATAAAGGAAGAGATATTACTCATGCATAAAAATAGAATGTATGTTCCTAGTTACGGGTAACTAAATAATTTGGTACTGAAGGAAATGCATGATGTTTCTTATGTTGGACATCTCGGCTACCAGAAAACAACTACAGCAGTAAGAAGCCAATTCTTTTGGCCGGGAATGAAGAAGGATGGTGTTGATTACATCGCTCTATGTATGAAATGTCAGAAGGTGAAGGATGAGCATAGGCACCAAGCGGGTTTGTTGCAGCCACTGCGAATCCCAAAGAAGAAATAGGAAGTGATCCCCATGGATTTCATCACAGGATTAACCAAAACGAATACGAAACATGATTCAATCATGGTGGTGTTTGAAAAATTAGTAAAGGATTCTCATTTTGTGCCTGTGAAGACAATGCATACAATGGCTAATATTGAAGAAATTTTCACGAAGGAAATTGCTAGGTTGCATCGGATACCTAGGACAATCGTCTCGGATAGAGATACGAATTTTACCTCCAATTTCTGGAGGGGATTGTTTAAAGGATTTGGCACAAATCTAAAATTTAGCACATCATATCATCCCCAGACATATGGGAAAAGAGAGAGAGTCAATCAAATAATTGAAGACATGCTGAGAATATATGTGATGGATAAGTCATCTAAGTGGGAAGATTACTTACACTTGATTGAGTTTGCATATAATAATGGGTATCAAGCTTCATTGAGAATGATCCCATTTGAAGCCTTGTATGGTAGGAAATGTAATACTCCAGTAAGATGGGACAACCCAATAGATAGAGTGGTACTTGGGCCGGATTTGCTCAAGGACATGGAAGACCAGGTGGTCAAGATCAAGAAAAATTTAAAGGCAACTCAGGATAGATAGAAAGTTTTTGCAGACAAGAATAGGACAGTTAGAGAATTTGAAGTAGGGGAGCATGTACTTTTGAAAGTGAAGCCAAAGAATATATATTTGAAATTGGGTAGTTGTACAAAGCTGGCAACCAGATTTTGTGGTCCATTTGAAATATTGGACATAATAGGGATAGTTTCATACATGGTTGCATTACCTTCTTCCATGAATGTGCATAATATATTTCATTTATATTTAGTAAATAAATATGTACATGACCCTAACCATGTTATTGATTGGCATCTAATTCAGGTAGAGACGGAGGGAGACTTTCAGGTTCAGCCAGTACAAGTATTGGATAGAAAGGTCAAAATGCTCCAGAATCGAGTTATAGAGATGGTAAAATTTTAGTGGACCTGCTACGGTCCTGAAGATGCTACCTCAGAGAATGAAGATGCCATGCAAGCAAAGTACCCGCAAATTTTTGAATAAATTTGAGATGTTGATATCTATTTTGTATATGCACTAAGGACAGTGCCAAGATAAGGGGGAGGAGACGTAACACCCCTGGTTTTGAACCCCCATTTTAAATAATGTATTGTTACAATTCTGAGAGGCCTGAGTTCCCAAAAAATTATTAAAGGTCCAGTATGCCCAATCAGTGTAATGTTTTGATCATTATTAATAATAAACACATCATTGGCTACTAGACAGACAAGGAATAGAGTTATAGGGGGATATGATTCCACAAGAGAGGGCGTTTGAGGGGATACATGTTTATTCCTATGTTAATTACCTTTTTCCCTAAGGGAAGAAATCAATTGTGTGATATTCTTGGGGAAGGCCGGGAGGTTCTTGATTCCCCACGAAAATACTTAAACCCATCCATGGTCTGATTATGGGGTTAGTCATTGGCTCGTCCTCTCTATCACATATGCATATACCATTCTTTCCCTCATGTACTCTCATGCACTCACTTACCCATTCATTGATCCTTCCTCACCTGCGTCTTGGCTTGGTAAAGGGAAAGGAACTGTTAAATATTATCCATGGGATAGTTGGCTGTAATGGTTGCTGGTGTAATCAAGCCACAACTTGGGGCCTGCATGTCTAAGATGCGTTGGACTATTCCCTGTTTTTCTCACAACTGCGAGTCCTGAGAGTTCCAGCAGCATGACTCCAGACCAGCTGTGATGGAGGCCCTGGAAGGAGAAGGACTGTCTGAGGGGTTGTGTGGAAGAGAAGTGTGGAGGTCCATTCTCTCGGCTGGGTAGAAGAGAGATGGGTACTTGGATTGTTGTGGGTGCTGAGAAACGTGTGAGAGATTGAGATCTGACTGGTTTGGGAACCCAAGTACACTCTGGAACCATCCTTGTGGATTCATATCCCTTGCTCGGGGTGACACTGTTATTGATATTTGGAATATTGGTGCCTACGGTTGGGTGGAATGTACTTCGTCTACATCTAGTTGGTGTCTCCTTATCATAAACATAAGTTCTCTCTATTGTGATATTATTATCTTTGTATGAATGTATTCTACTGTGTATTTTAATTATCGTATAATTGAGTCTTAGATTATACATGCTTGCTGGATATTGTTGTGCATGTCATTACATATTTTCTTTTATGCATCCTTATATTTTAAAAAGGTATCAGTAAGAGAAAGAAGTCCAAGGGTCATCTTGAAGGTAGCATACCCCGGCCTATGGGTGGCTGGGGATGTTACAGATACCCAATTGAACTTCAGTACTGCTTATGAGTCGTAAATGGATGGACAAACTCAAAGAAGTAACCAAATTCTTGAAGACAATATTAGAATGTATGTTATGGACAGAACTGGTAAATGGGAAGAATATTTGTACTTAGTTTAGTTTGCTTATAACAATCATAATCAAGCTTGAAAAAAACTTAGTCCTTTTGAAATTTTGTATTACAAAAAATGTAATACACCTTTTGCATGGAGTAATATCATTAATAGATTGATGATAGGGCCATATATTTTAAAAGTGTGATATCCTCAAATTATTATAAATTAAATTCCAAATTGAATTTAGAAATAAATTTTCATTTATGGAAAACCCAAATTTAGAAAAAAAATTCCATTTATGGAAAAATCAGAATTTGGAATTTTTGATTATGCAATTATTAGAAGATTTGACTTTCCCAACTATCCTCTTTTGTTTGATACATGTATGAGAGAAACGTTTGAATATATTCAATGATGGAAGACAAATGGAACAACCAGGTTAAAAATAGTTGACTATGACTCCATGACTGGGGAACAGGTTTGAGTCAACTCAGAGATGATTTTTACAAGTGGAAGAAGTTGAGTTTTCCACTTGTAGCCCCTAAAAATCAGGGATTTGTAAAGCTATGAATTTTCCCAAGGAGGGAAAGGACTGGAAAGACCTAGGCACAAGATATGTACAACATATGTGGGAGGCAGGACATTTCTCAGTATGTTACAGATGGAGAATCTATTTTTCTATTATGAGCACATCTGGTGTGAGGAAAATCATTTTATTATATGTTGAATGTGACAGTAGGTAAGGAGTATGACTCAGTTCTCTCTTATGGAGTCATGGTCAGGCTAGGGGGTGACCAAGACGAGTGATTGTTGTTGTTTTGTTTCTATGGTTGGGTGGAATGTGGTTGTTCCATTTGTTTTCCTAGCATCAATATTCAGATATGTATCTCAGTTGTTGACTTTTATTGTTGATGTTATATTATGGATGTTATCTAATTGTGAATATGTTTTACTTTAATATATATACGTAAAATTTGTTTTAAGTGGACTGTATAGTCATGTTAGATTATGGCTTTCCACTGTGTAGGAATACCTGTAATGGTGTTTATCTTAATTATTAATGTTTAGTGTGTGTGTGTGTATATATATAGGAAAATTGCATATATGTTCCTATATGCCATTATGAATCTATATTCTTGATTGTTGTGCATTATTGTGCATAATCAAATACTTAAGAAAGAAAAGTATAAAAATATTGTATTGTTGTTCTGTTATTATGCTGAGTATAAAGAATAAAAGTCCCTAAATACCTATTATCTGAGAAAGTTATATGATACAATAGATTGTATAATATATGCCAAAATTTATATTTATTATAGTCAATAGGTCACTAACCAAAATTTTATAGTTTGGGTTTCCTTAGACCCAAGAAATACAAAGTTGGTATAAACAAAGATTCAAAATAATACATGAAATTGTCTGCGAGTGCGCATGGACTGGTGGAAGAAATATGGAACTCGAATACCTTTTTTGGACAAGACAATTTTCTTCACCAAGTGCATTATATTTTCTCCTGACCTGTAAAGGAGTAATGCAATAGTATTAGTAACTTACTATTGTACAAACAATAAATAATAAGATAAATAAAAGAGTCAAATCATACTTATCTCAGATCTTGATTGAATATGAGAGGGTCAAGGTTGCATTGCGAAGTAGTCGATCCACGACCTAGGAAGGGAAGTGAGTGCATAATCCATCTGATGGGTTCCCTCGCAATACAAAGGGACCAATCATTAGTCTATATACATGTGAAATTAATTACTTGAGCAAGTAATAAAAACATAAACAAACTTCTAATGAAGTTATGTAGCTTTGATATTCTAAATGTTATAAATTACATAGACCATATATATATATATAAGTTCAAACTATAACCAAGGGAAGGGTTTCATTAAAAAACAAGTATTAATTCGAAGAAAATACCAAGACCATACATAGGACCAAAGAATACTTTAGAGAAAATAACATATTAAAAAAATAAAAAATAGAGTTACCTTTTTAAACATACGGGATTCAATCTGGAATAAACATAATAAATGCAATATGGAATAAACATAGTGTAAGAAACACACTAAAATGCATTCTCGAATAAATTATATATGGGAAATAAACATAATGATAATTCTAAATCGTGAAGCACGACAGAGGCTCAACAGAGAGAATCTGGGTGTATGAATATTCCAATGAGGACCTAATTATTTTGTTAAAATCGAATGCAATCCTTGGTTATAATCAAACAAGAACACCTTGTTTTTCTAAGTAGATTTGTTGAAGCTGATTTTTCTCAAAACTGTAGACAGATTGAAGTATAACAATTGATCTAAATTTAAAAGGGCGTGGTTGAAAAGGTCGTGGGTGTTTTAACAGAGAAAGAGAATTTTTTCCTTATCGTCAAGGATATTATTTAACCACTGTCTTCATACAAGAAGCCTTTCTATTGTTTTCGAGAATAAGGGTTTTAACCTTGTCATATAAAATACAAAGAAAAATTACAAAATTATATTACAGAGTTAATTAATCGAAGTCTGAAATGTATCCACTAAGTGTATGATGTTGTGAAGGCTACAAATGACTGTTACAATGTACGATTTAATATCATAACCTTATGAAAATGACTTTCATCAAGTCTCTGTCTATATAGGTCCAAAACCGACGGTTCTTTCCTTTCACATCACCCTCCATACAAAGGCTGCGGTTATAACAACTCTGTACAAGCTTAAAACCTGCATGAGAAAATTGCAGAGAGTTTATCTTATAACTAGAATGATTATGGTTTGAATGGGAAGGAACCCGTAGATACAGGCTTAAATGCAGATAACGAATAGAGGATAAAACACAATAACAACCACCAAACCCGAGTGTTAAAATTTAAAGGGATTTACTTAACATGCAGGAAAAATAATTATCATTATGGATCTCAAGACGAGTGCAAACAAAGGAGAAACATCATGTGGTTTCTACCTCAATACCAAAGAAAATAGAGTAAGATAAATGTGACTCAACACCCATAGAGAACATACATTGCATAGACATAG
Organism: Picea engelmannii; assembly: GCA_009831015.1. NCBI lineage: Eukaryota > Viridiplantae > Streptophyta > Pinopsida > Pinales > Pinaceae > Picea > Picea engelmannii. The sequence continues at coordinate 19,323 of ML811639.1, read as the reverse complement.
AAGATATTGCATAGAGAGCATACATTGTACAAATAGAGAATTCGTTATACAACAAATGAAATATGTACCCATTATAAAAAAGTTTTCTCAAAAATATTTTCACCACACAAAGAGCCCTTGCAGAAAAGATATTGCACAAAGAACATATTTTTTCAAGAAGAATGGTTTGTATAGAGCACAATTGCAAAGGAAACGCATAACTCCAGAAAAAATGTATAAAATGTATTATAGAGATAACAATGTACTTACCGTACCTCTAGATAGACTTTCTAGAGTTCCTTTGTTACAACTCTCTAGAGTCGAATACTATCACCAGAGCTGAATGCTATCACCGGTCGCAGAGAGTAACAAAGGAAATGGAAAAGCAAAATGGAGACTCAAGGGACAATTACAAGGGGTGTAATGTCACCTTGATCCCCTCTGTAGTGGGGAAGATCAACTGGTACGCCACCCCACTCCTTATCATTTGAATTTTTCTAAAGTGTCGATCCCACAGTGGGTGGTCCTCTGTAGTGTCAGGCCTAGAGATTACTTTGTAGGTTAGTTTACCTTTAACGGACCTTCCCTAATGTAAATTCCATAGTATATAACAACCTAGGTTTAGACCTTACCTATAATTCACCTCATCCATTATCGAACCACTTAGATGTTGGGTTGGATAACTTTAACCAGGTTTCGGGTGGATAGTGTTAGCATGCATGCTAAGTTTTAACTTCATGCGTAGTGTGTATATCATAAGCCACATTAAACATAGATCCTTATACTATGGGAAGGATGTTAATCATGGAACACAATACTATGGAAAGTGTTTGGTATGGCTAGGTTATTTACCCTAGCGCGTGGACTTTGGACTTTAACAGTTATGTCTCCTAGTTTGCTAAGGTCATAACGTTGTTGTTATAGTTTCTTACATGAATTCTTAACATAGTAAATCTAACATATTCATATCATAGTTTATGATATTCAATAGTATGGGTAGCATGGTTATGATATAACCTTAATATGTTATGCATGGACTTTATGTTATTGACACCAATAATCCTAATTACCAATTTAACAATGCGATCCTATGTTTGACTTTAAGTATAGTATCACGGTAAATTATATTGGGAGTCAATATAATGAGAATGCTATGAATTAATTTAATGGATAGTCACAATAATATTTCGTTGGAAATTAAAACTCCTACAAACTTTTAGGATGGTTAGTCCAACAAAGAAATTTTTTTATGTGCATAGACAATGACTTAGATTTATAAGGGATTATTTTCATGTGTCACGAACAATTTTTGGAGATTTATAGTTCTTAATTTCCTATTCAATTTTTTTTTAATTTTATTGAAATTTGTGGTACATTACATATGGTATGATAGTTGTAGGTTACATCTCTTGGACCTCAGGGAAACACCAAAACCTTATTTTTTATTTGAAGGAAAAATCTAACAAACATATTTATTGTTACAAACAAAAAAAATGTCTATTGTGAAAATGTCAACACAGAATGAAGAAGGAAATAGACATGAGGGGGATCAAAATAAAGAACTTTCGAGAGACCCAGAACATAAAAGTGAAGGAAGCTCAGCCACCCAAGTTTTGGAAACATTCAAGAACCTTATCATGGAGTTACAAGTATTTAAAGAAGATAATGAAATATTGAAGAAATTACAGGAAGACCAAGTGGAAATAAATGAAATGATACTAAGTAGTATAGTAACAAAGAAGAGTCCAAAAAACAATGAAATACAAGAAGAGGTTAGCAAAAATTCTTCTAAGAACTCTAGTCATGAAAAATAAAAAGAGGATAGTTCTTTACAAACAGAGATCTGAAATTTCCCAAGGCATGGAAATATATGAAAAAGGATAAAATGAATCATAATAAGAAAGGTTTCCAGCGAGCCCCTTTTCGTAACATGGAAAACGGATTTCAAAGGAAGGACTATCACACTAATACATAGAATACTCAAGGGGGAAATAAACTAGTTAATCTGGGACTCAAGAAGGTAGGGGACAACCTGAGAGAACCATTGAAGTGTTGGGAGTCTAGAGAATCCGACCTATGGAGAAATTGTCCATGCTTAAACCCATCAACAAGAACTTCAGTCCATAATTTTCAAGAGGCTTCAACAATTGGATACATTGGGATAAGCATGCATAAGATCAATGCAACTCTCGATGGAAGACATGCATATCATCAATCCACTATTATGGAAGTTGAAGGTAAAATTGATTTCAACAATGTTTCTATACTAATTGACCCACAAGCTATTTTACGTTATATTGCTCCATCTTTAGTAGGATCGAACAAGTTAAAGAAGGTAAAAACATGCTAAATCTTGGTTAGTACAACTAGCAACGTGGACCAAAAGAAAGGTAACATATTTCATTTCTAATTGTGAACTCAGTATAAATGGTCAGAGTACAAAGTTAAATTTGAATGTATTACCTTTGGGTTCATACGACATCATTATCAGAATGGATTGGGTAGAAAAACATAAAGTGGTATTAATTTTTTACGAAAAGTCATTTGTGTATAAAGATGAAAATAATACAGTCATAATAGTACAAGGAATCAAAAAACCATTTTCTGTTAGGAAAATATCAGTAATGCAATTTAAGAAATGTATTAATAAATGTTTCCAAATATATATTGTTCAAGTAAGTAGTATCATAGGCGAAGAGAAAAAACCAAGTTTAGAAAACTTTGCAGTCCTACATGGGTTTAGGGATGTATTCGTAGAGGAAATACTAGAACTACCTCCAAGGAGAGAGATAGATTTATCTATCGATCTGCTACCTGGATCTACCCCAGTGTTCAAGGCACCTTATATAATGAGTATACCCAAATTAACAGAACTAAAATTCAGTTACAAGAACTATTAGATAAAGAATATATCAGACCAAGTGTTTCACCCTAGGGAGCAGCAGTTTTGTGTGTTAAAAATAAATATGGAACTTTAAGACTTTGTATTGATTATCGCCAAATGAATAACATGATAAATAATAATAAATATCATTTACCTAGAATTAACGATCTCTTTGACGAGGTTGGAGGAGAAAAAACATTCTCTAAACTAGATTTGAGGTCTAGTTATTACCAAGTCAGGATAAACGACGAATATGTAAAAAAAACAAAATTTGGAACAGGTTATGGACACTATGAATTTGCAGTGATCCAGTTTGGAATTAATAATGCACAAACAATCTTTATGTGCCTGATGAATTGTATATTCAACCAGTATCTGGATAAATTTGTGTTGGTTTTTATCGATGATATTTTAGTTTACTCAGAAACTAAAGAAGAAGATGAATATCATCTAAAAGTAGTACTGTATAATTTAAGAGAACATAATTTATATCCTAATTTGATAAGTGTGATTTCTACCAAAGAAAGATACAATATTTAGGGCATGTAATATCAGAAGATGGTATTGCAGTGGACCCGGAAAAAATTAAATCCATTATGGAATGACATATTCCTAAGGATGTAGCAGACATAAGTTCATTTATGGGGATTACCATTTATTACCAGAGGTTTATCAAAGGATTTTCGAGAATTGTGTATCCGATTACATCACTACAAAAAAAAAGGTTTATTTTAATTGGTTGTAAAAATGTCAAGACAGTTTTGATAAACTAAAAGGACTATAGTTCTATCCTAAAAGTAGTAGATCAAGATAAAGAATTTATAGTTTTCGTAGAGGCGAGTAAAGAGGGACTAGGAGGTGTGCTAACACAAGATGGACATGCCGTTTTTTATGAATCTTGTAAATTGAAAGAACATGAAAAAATTATGTGACTCGTGATTCTAAATTAGCAGTTGTGATTCATGCATTAAAAATGTGGAGGAATTATTTGTTCGGAAGAAAATGTATGTTACTAACCGACAATAGTGGTGTAAAACATTTGTTTAATCAACTTGATCTCAATGAAATATAAGCAAGATGGTTGTCCTTTTTAAGTGAATTCAATTTTGAAGTACGACACATAAAGGGTAAAGAAAACAAAGTTGTAGATGCACTAATTCAGAGGACTACTGGGATTTATGAAAAAATTATTAGAAAGGTAGAAAATGATATCGAACAAAGAATAAAATATGCAAGCGGTAATGATGAAAATTACATCAAAAGAGTAGCAAAATTGCAAGAAAATGCAAAAAATCTAAACAAAACACATTTGAGTATAAATAAAAATGTGTTGTTAAGGTTCAAACACAGGTTATATGTACCTAACTCTACTAAGTTAAAGATGACAATTCTTGATGAGATGCACAAAAATCCATATTCTGGTTATCTAGGATACCAGAAAACGATAAAAGCCTTAAGGAAACTATTTTACTAGCCTAACATGAAAAATGAAATAGTTGAATATGTTTCGAAATGTTTATATTCTCAACAAGTAAAAATTGAGCATAAACATCCGATAAGTATGGTGCAACCTCTACCTATACCCGAATGGAAATGGGAAATTATTTCGATGGACTTCATCACAGGTTTTCCTAAGAATCGAAGACAAAATGAATCAATTATGGTAGTGATTGATAAACTAAGTAAATCTGCACATTTAATACTTGTGAAAACTACTTATGAAGCGATTAATATCACTAAATGTTTTATGAAAGAAAATTTTAGGTTCCATGGAATTCCTAAAATGGTGATTTCAGATAGAGATGTCAAATTTACATCCAATTTTTGGAAAGAATTTTTTGCAGGTTTGGGTACTAATTTGAATTTTATCACAAGTTACCATCCGCAAACGGATGGGAAGAATGAACGAACAAATCAAATTATCAAAGAAATTTTGCAAATGTACGTAAGAACAAAACTAACTAAGTGGAAAGAGTATATGCACTTAGTTGACTTCGCTTACAATAATGGTTATCAGACATCAACTAAGATGAGTCCCTTTGAAGTATTATATGGAAGGAAATGCACAACCTCGATCAGTTGGGATAATCCAGTTGAAAAAAACATGGTGCGACCAGAAATCTTGAAGAAATGGAGAGAATGGTAAAAATGGTACAACAAAACTTGAAAGAGGCACAAGACCGACAAAAAATCTATATAGATCTAAAGAGAAGATATCAAGAATTCAAAATTGGAGAACATGTATATCTAAAAGTCAAAACAAGAAGAGGCTCTCTAAAGATATGAAATTATTCCAAGTTAGTGCCAAGATTTTGTGGCCCCTTCGAGATTTTAACTTGAATCAGACTAATGACATATCAACTCACACTTCGTGCAAATTTAAAAATTCACAATGTTTTTCATGTCTCGTTATTGAAAATATATATTCATGATCCTACTCACATCATCGATTCAAACATGGTGTTGGTGGAACCCAAAGGTGATTTGCAAGAGGAACCTCTGTGCATTCTGGACAGTAAATAAAGAATACTTTGGAACAGAGCCATCACCCAGGTAAAAGTGTAATGAAATCACAAGTGTAATGAAATCACTTTAGTCCTGAGGAGGCCACTTGGGAATTAGAAGAAGATATGCAGAAATCTTATCGAATCCTATTTTGGGAGATGATTAAACACTTAGGACAATGTTTTACTTAAGGGGGAGAGGATGTGATATCCTCAAAGTATCAAAAATTAAATTCCAAGTTGAATTTAGAAATAAACTTCCATTTATGGAAAATATGAATTTAGAATATTGGATTATGTATTTATTATTTTATGACTCTTGGGAAAATATTTGAATTTCCCAACTGTCCTCTTTTGGTGGACACATGTATGGGACAAACTTTTTAATAAATTAAATGTTGGAAGACAAATGGAACAACCATGTAAAAAATAGTTGACTATGACTCCATGAGTGAGGAATAGGTTTGAGTTAACTCATAGCTGATTTTTACAAGTGGCAGAAATTGAGTTTTTCCACTAGCAGCCACTAAAAATAATTGATTTGTGAATATTTGAATTTCCCCAAGGAGGGAAAAGAATGGAAAGACCTAGGAACAAGATAAATACAACATATGTGGGAGGCATGGCGTTTCTTAGTATGTTTGGAATGGAAAATCTATTTTGTTGTTATGAGCACATCCGGTGTGAGGCAAAGCATTTTCTAATCTGTTGAATGTCACTGTAGCTAAGGGGTATGACTCATTTCTCCCTTATGGAGTCATGGTCAGGCTAGGGGGTGATCAGGAAAAGTGATCATGGCTGTTATATTTCTACATTTGGGTGGAACATGGTTGTTCCATTTGTTTTCCCCGCGTCAGTATTCAGATATGTATCTCAACTATGCACTTTTATTATTGATGTTATACTATGGATTTTATATGATTGTGAATATGTTTTACTTTTATACATATAAGTAAAAGTTTTTTTAAGTGGATTGTATAGTCATGTTAGATTATGGCTTGACACGGTGTAGGAATACTTGTAGTGGTGTTTATATGAAGTATTAATTTATAGTGTATAGTGTATAGTGTATATATATATAGGAAAACTATATATATGTGTCTATTGGCCATTATGAATCTATACTCTTGATTGATGTGCATTATTCTTCATAAAAAAATACTTCAAAAAGAAAAGTGTAAACAAATTGTATTATTCTTCGACTATTATGTTGAGTATAAAGAATAAAAGTCCCCAAATACATTATTTTCTCTATTATCCAAGAAAGATATCTGATACAGTAGATTGTATAATATATGCCAAAATTTATATTTATTACAGTCAATAGGTTGCTCACCAAAATGTTACAGTTTGGGTTTCCTTAGACCCAAGAACTCCATAGCTAGTCTAAACAGAGATTTCAAATACTACATGAAACTGTCTGTGAGTGCACGTGGATTGGTGGAAGAAATATGGAACTCAAATACCTTTTTTGGATAAGCCAATTTTCTTCACCAAGTGCACTATATTTTCTCCCAACCTGAAAAAGAGTAATGAAATAGTATTATTAACTTACTATTGTACAAACATTAAATAATAGGATAAATAAAAGAGTCAAAACATACTTATTTGAGATCTTGATTGAATATCATAGGGTTAGTGTTGTATTGTGAAGTATTTGATCCACTGCCGAGGAGGGGAAGTGGGTGTGCAATCCATATTATGGGTACCCTCGCAAGACAAAGGGACCCATCATTAGTGTATATACATGTCAAATTAATTACTTGTGCAAGTAATAAAACATAAAAAGACTTCTAATTAATTTTTGTAGATTTGATATCTTGAAGGTTATAAATTACAGATAACATATATATATAAGTTCAAATTATAATCAAGGGAAGGGTTTCAATAAACAACAAGTATTACTTTGAAGAAAATACCAAGCCCATATAGAGGACCAAAGAAAATTGTAGAGAAACTAACATATAAAATACAAAAACAGAGTTACCTTTACACAGATGGGATTTCTTCAAGTTAGTGCTTATAGTAAAGAGGGGATTAAATTATAAAGTAGTGACAGAGATGCACATAAATGAAATATGGAATAAATTGTATATGAATAATAAACATAATAATAATTTTAAATTATGACGCACCGCAGAGGTGCAAAGGAGGCAATCTGGGTGTATGAGGATTCCATTAAGGACATAATTCTTTTATTAAATTCAAATGAAATCCTCGGTTATAATCAAACAAGAAGACCCTATTTTTCTATGTAGATTTGTCGAAGGAGAGTTTTCTCAAAATTGTAGATAGATTGAACTATAACAATTGAGATAACTTTAAAGGGAGGGGTTGAAAAGGCCATGGGTGTTTTAACAAAGATAAATCACATTTGCCTTATCCGCATGGATATTCTTTAAACACTGAATTCATACAAGAAGCGTTGTTGTTTTTTCAAACTAATAAGGATTTTAACCTTGCCATTAAAAATATAGAGCGCAATTACGAATATATATTACAAAGTTAAATAATCGAAGTCTAAAATGTATCCACTAAGCATATGACGCTATGAAGGCTATGTTCGGGTGTTAAAATGTAAGAGTTAATATCATAGCCTTGTGGAAATGACTTTCATCAAGTCTCTGTCTATATAGGACCCAAATCGACAATTATTTCCTTACATAGAACCCTCCAAACAAAGGCTACAGTTATAATGGCTCTCTAAAGACTTAAAACCCGCATGAGAAAATTGAAGAGAGTTTAAATTATAACCACCATGATCATGGTTTGACTAGGAAGGAACCCGAAAATATAGGGTTAAGGACAGATAGCCAAGAGAGGAGAAAAAACAATAACAACCACCAAACTCGAGTGTTAAAATTTAAATGGATTTACCTAACATGCAGGAAAAATAATTATCACTCTGCAACCCGAGATGAATGCACATGAAGGATCAGTATCATGTGGTTTTTACAACCATACCTAATAAAACAGAGTACGATAAATGTGACTCAACACCCACAACGAACATACATTACTGGCGCAAACCACCACACCCTCAGGTACAAGGTCCATGCAGGATCGTTCTAATCTTCCCTTGAGTCTAATTGACTCTTTGATTTCCCCTCGGGGAAGATCTCATACACTCACGGTGTATCCACGGGTCCTTATGGATTGAGCCTGCATGAACAAACACCAGATGCCAACCCGAATCTCCTTGATCATAATAGTGTCCTGCCCTTTACCAAACCGGGGCTTCGGGTTTCTCAATTTCGCGGTCCCTATTGTCAAGTTTCTCGGCCCTGTACTTGTCAAAACTCGAAACGTTGAATTCCGATACACTCGGCACAAGTTGGGTTCCCAATGGGCTTCTTACTTCATTAGGGTTTCGGACTTCGTGAATTCGTGAATCCAGATGTAAGGCTCCCTGGCCTTCGACCTCCAAACCCCGAAACGGTCAACAAGGATTGACTCCATCCATTTGACTAGGACACGCAACCTGTCCACTCAAACACTTTCTATCTCTGTCGTGGACTACTGCCACCTGTCACTCTTCCAATTTTTTAGGACTCTCAATCCCAAGGCACTGCCTCCTCCATTTCCCGACACCCGAAGTGTCGAAATCCCAAAACTCCAATCCAATTCCTATTGCAACTCGCGACTTCAGGACTTTCATTCCACTGCGTTTTGATCCTTGTCGTCAGGATCCCCGAAATGCCAAAATGATCTGATGGATTATGTGAAGCACGATCAACGGTCCATGTTGATTCTTACCTCCCAAAGGGTGGATTTATCCAATGCTTATCCTTCTTGCAGCTTCACTAGAATCCCATGGTCCTTGCAACTTCGCAAATTCTCCACAAAGAATTTTGACCGCTCGTTCCTCCTTGACGACTTCTTTTAAAAACACCAAAGTTCTTCCACTAGAAGTTAACTTCCACGAGAAGTTTTCAAGATCCACCTCCCTTGGGGTACATTCAAAGGTGTTAACCCTCCTGACATTTTTCTGGCAACTTCAAGCCTCGAACGAACTCCTACACGCACTCCTTGTATCACTTCTTCAAATACTTCTACGTATTCGACCTTATTGACTCTATGCACTCCATGCAGCAGCAGTCCTTCAACTCTTCTCTTGGTTGATAAATTATAATCCTTCATCCATCCTGTGCACACCTTGCATGACTTTTTTGCTTCACTTTCACTTCCACTGGAATGAGAACAATGGTATCACTCCTGAGCTTTCAAAGATAAACTTTGAACCTTCGTCAACACACTCCTTGTGGACGTTTCACTGCACTCCTTGCAGCAAAATTTTCTCACTCAGGATGAGAAACAATTGAAACTCATTCTCCCGCTCTTAGGCTTCAAACATTCAACATGAAATCATACATACACACAGTATTCAAGCAAATTCATAACCAAGAGAATAACCAATAATAAGCATACCATTCACCATGTATAAACAGAAAACATCATAGCACCATGAAATCTGATTCAAAGCTTCATATATTAATTCAAAACTCTTGTACATGGATTCCTTCTCTACAGATCTCTGCTAAAACTTCCTCTTCTTCTCTATTCTAATGTGTTAATGATATAATACTAACTAATGATACAAAGGTGAGGGTGTCTATATCTATTTTCCCTCTTTCTCTCTAAACTGTCTAATCTAATATTCAAATCTACCTACTTTCATTAACTATGCATAAATGCCTTAATGTTTTACAGATGAGAGAAATCGCTCAATATCTATTTACAACCTCCAAGACATAAGTGCAAGTATGCCATCTAGTTATTACATTAATATCCGCTCCCTTTTAATCTTGCAAAACATTTTCAAAATGTGAAAAATAAGTGTTGTGATTTCCAGTTGTCTCTCGCCTTTATGCTCACTTGACTGCTTACGATGCTCCTGCATCATACTCCCTTTCTTGAAAATTTTCATGGACTCATGTTCATGAGTTCTTGCACGGTCTGTCCATGCTTCTGAATCTATGTTTCATTCTCCCAACTAGCATCTTCAACTAGATGTCCCTTCCATTTGACCAAGTATTCAAAATACTTTTTTCTCTTGGTTCTCGTGCTGACTCTCTTGTCAATTATACTTTCCATCTGTGGCTTTTTAGCTACAGGCATTTTTTTAGCCCACTGAACCTCTTTTTGTTCATCTTCTTCTCCTGCTTCCCTAGCTCTGTAAGGGTACAAATTTGAGATGTTGAATATCGATGAAATTATGATCCCATCGCGTAATTCAATCTCATATGCATTTGCCCCAAATTTCTTTATGATCTTGCATGGTCCATTCTTCTTCATTTTCAGTTTGTTATATGTTCCCCTTGGGAACCTTTCCTTCCTCAGGTGTAGAAGAATCAGATCACCAACTTCAAATTGAAGTTCCCGTCTGTGTTGATCTGCTCTGCGCTTGTGTTCTTGGCTTGAATTATGTAATCGCTCCTTGACTCTGTTGTGAAGCTCCTTCATTACTTCTAAAAAATTCTCTGCGCTAGCACTCCTAAATTTAGATTGTTCCAAATCCTTCAATTCAGAATCTCCCCTTGGCTGCATTCCATATACAATTTGGAATGGACTCTGCCCTATGCTTCTATTGATTGAATCATTATAAGAAAATTCCACCTGTGGTAGAATGTGGTCCCACTGACTATGTTGTTCAGTCACTAGGCTCCTCAGCAAATATCCCAATCTTATGTTGAAAACTTTTGTCTTTCCATCCATATGAGGATGATATGTTGAGCTAAATGACAAATTTGTCCCCAGATTCTTCCATAAAGTCCTCCAGAAATGTCCCACAAACTTGATGTCCTGATTTGAAACTATACTTCTTGGAAAGACGTGAAGTCTGATGACTTCTTTGAATACTAGGTTTGCAATATGAGTTGCTTCGTTGGTTTTATGGCATGGTATGAAATGTGCCATCTTGGAAAATTTATCTACCACCATAAAGATTGAATCAAATCCTCTTTGTGTTCTTGGCAGTCCCAATATGAAATCCATGCTCATTGCATCCCACAGCCTCTCTAGTATGGGTAATGGCTGCTATAACCCTGTGTTTTTCCTTTTTCCCTTTGTGTGCTAACAAATTCTACATATGTCCACAAATTTCTTAACATCTGTCCTCATCCTTGGCCAAAAATATGCGCCATTCAACTTCGAGAATGTTTTGTCATGACCGAAATGTCCGGCCAATCCTCCACTGTGTTTTTCTTTCAGCAGATTCTCCCTCATGGAGCATTTTGGAATACATAATCGGTTTCCCTTGAATAAAAATCCATCCTGGATCATGTACTCGGTCCACTGGATTCTATCCCTGAGAATTGAATTCTCAGATGCCTCATATGCTTCCTTAAAATTTGGGTCATCCTTGTACATTTCTTTGAGGTTATCAAAACCCAAAGTTTTGACTCTGAATTCCTGCATAAGAAAACATTTCCTGCTCAAAGCATCAACAACTTTGTTAGTGGTTCTAGAAATATGCTTAATCATAAAAGTAAAATTCTACATGAATTCAACCCATTTTGCATGCTTTTGGTTCAACTTTTCCTATTGAGTCACGAATTGTAAAGGGTGATTATCGCTGCACAAAACAAACTCTTTAGGAACAAACACTGTTTAGTGACATTTACCTGATGTCCTTTTTGTAGCCATGAAACTCTGTATGGGCTTGGACATTCAATAGTCTCCAGCTCCAGCTTTTCTACCATCTCTATAGAAACGATATTGTATGTGCTACCACTATCCACGATGACTTTGCATACCCTATATTTGGTCTTGCAAGCAATCCAAAAAAATCTGTTCCTTTGGGATGGGTTCTCTGCCTCCTTCTCTGGTGTTAAGAGAACTTTCCTCATCATCAAGGATCTTCCACCCTTAGCATTTTCTACCTCAACATTCCTTCCTTGAGCTTCGGCAATGTGAGTCTCACCACCTTCTTTCTTCCTATATGGACATTCATAAGATTTATGTCTGATTTTTCCACAGGTAAAACATTTCACTTCTCCACCTCTGCCTCTTCCTCTTCCTCTGGTTCGAGGAAAAGTATTTCTATCAGCATACTATCCTCTCTGTGAGCTTCCTCCTCTCTCATGTTGAGTTTGAGGTTTCTTCCCCTCTTCTTGAGGTCTCTAAGTTCTTTCTTGGGCAATCGTTTTTCCTCTGGCTTGACTTATAGCTTGGCCTCTTTGACCTTTCTTTCGGCTCAGCTTCTCTTCATCTTTCAGATCCATCTGATAAGCATCTTCTCCAGTTCGAATGATCATCATGCTCATCTCATATTGGATGTCATATATCAGACCATTCATGTACCTAACAACCTTTTCATCATCGCTTTCCCGATGACCTTCTTTGATGTTTAGTTTGTAGAATTCTTCAGTGTAATCCTTCACTGAAATCAACTTCTGTCTCAAATTCTGCATCCTCCGAAACAGAGTAATTTGATAATCTTTGGGTATGAATTTGGCTTTCATCTTTGCAACCGTTCTATCCCAACTCTTGATTTTTTGTTTGTCTTTGCAACTCCTGTCAACCTGTAGTTCATCCCACCATAATCCTGCATGCCCTTTAAGTCTAGTAACAACATGTTTGACCTTCTTGTCTTCCTCGAGATCATCATAGTCGAAGTATTTATCCAGAGTTCTAATCTAGTCTAGAATCTCTTCAACATCTAAGTTCCCTTCATACATGGGAATCTCCATTTTTGGCGTGGCACCTATCCTTGCAACAACCCTGAATAGGCGTTCATCCACAACATCTTCGATTGCAACTTCTTCTCCTTCGTGTCCAACTTCATTTTCACTGTCAGCCTCACTGATATCCCAAGTTTCAACTGTGCGCCTCTATGCTATCTCCATGGCATCAAGCCTAGCACGTAGTTTGCGCATTTCCCTTTCCACTGCTAGATCAAGCATTGGTATATCACTTATTCTCAGCTGCATGGATGAGAAATGTTTCCTCTTTCCTCCTCTCACTTCCCTTGGCTTCAATATACAAACAGAGTGAAGCTCTGATACCACACTAGTGCAGACCACAACACCCTCAGGTCCAAGGTCCGCGCAAGATCATTCTAATCTTCCCTTGAGTCTAATTGACTCTTTGATTTTCCCTCGGGGAAGATCTCATACTCTCACAGTGTATCCACAAGTCCTTATGGATTGATCCTGCATGAACAAACACTAGGCGCCAACCTGAATCTCCTTGATCACAATAGCGTCATGCCCTTTACTAAACCGGGGCTTCGAGTTTCGCGATTTCGTGGTCCCTATTGTCACGTTTCTCGGCCCTCTACTTGTCAAAACCTGAAACACTGAATTTCGATGCACTCGGCAAAAGTTGGCTTCCCAAAGGCTTCTTACTTCATTGGGGTTTCAGACTTCGCAACTTTGCGAATCCAGATGCAAGGCTCCCTATCCTTTGACCTCCAAACCCCGAAACGGTCAACAAGGATTGACTCTATCCATTTTATGAGGACACGCCACCTGTCCACTCAAACTCTTTCTATCTCTGTCGTGGACTCCTGCCACCTGTCAATCTTTTGGGTTTTTGGGACTCTCGATCCCAAGGCGTTGTCTCCTCCATTTCCTGACACCCGAAGTGCTGAAATCATGAAACTCCAATCCAATTCTTGTCGCAACTCACGACTTCGAGACTTTCATTCCACTGCGCTCCGGTCCTTGTTGTCAAGATCCCCAAAATTTCAAAATGATCTGATGTCTTGTGTGAAGCATGATCAATGGTCCACATTGATTCTTACCTCCCGAAGGGTGGATTTATCCAACGCTTATCCTTCTTGCAGCTTCACTAGAATCCCACAGTCCTCGCAACTTCGCAAATTCACCACAGAGAATTTTGACCACTCGTTCCTCCTTGACGGCTTCTTTGAAAAACATCGAAGTTCTTCCACCAGAACTTAACTTCCATGAGAAATTTTCAATATCCACCTCCCTTGGGGTATTTTCAAAGGTGTTAAACCTCATGAGCTTTCTCTGGCAACTTCAAGCCTCGAAAGAACTCTTGCACGCACTCCTTGCAACACTTCTTCAAATACTTCTAAGTATTCTACCCTCTTGACTCTGTGTACTCCCTGCAGTAGTAGGCCTTCAGCTCTTCTCTTGGTTGATAAATTCCAAGCCTTCATCTAACCTGCACACACCTTGCACAAATTTTGTGATTCACTTGCACTTCCGCTGGAATGAGAACAACGGTTTCCCTCCTGATCTTTCAGAGATAAACTCTGATCCTTCGTCAACGCACTCCTTGCAGACATTTCACTGCACTCCTTGCAGGAACTTTTCTCACTTAGGATGAGAAACAATTTAAACTCATTCTCCCTCTCTCAGGCTTCAAACATTCAACATGAAATCATACATACACATAGTATTCAAGCAAATGCATATCTAAGAGAATAACCAATAATAAGCATACCATTCACCATGTATAAACAGACAACATCATAGCACCTTGAAATCTGATTCAAAGCTTCATATATTAATTCAAAGCTCCTATACATGGATTCCTTCTCTACAACTCTCTGCTACAACTTCCTCTTCTTCTCTATTCTAATGTGTTAATGATACAATACTAACTAATGATACAAAGGCGAGGGTGTCTATATCCGTTTTCCCTCTTTCTCTCTAAACTGTCTAATCTAATATTCAAATCTACCTACTTTCATTAACTATGCATAAATGCCTTAATGTTTTACAGATGAGAGCAATAGTTCAAGATATGTTTACAACCTCCAAGACATAAGTGCAAGTACGCCATCTAGTTACTACATTAATATCGACTCCCTTTTAATCTTGCAAAACATTTTCAAAACGTGAAAAATACATGTTGCGCTTTCCAGCTGTCTCTTTCCTTTACACTCGCTTGACTGCTTACGATGCTCCTACATCATATGCATATACAGAGGAGATATTGTACAAAGAGAATACATTGCATAGACAGAGAAGATATTCCACAAGGAGATATTAGTATAGAGAAAGAATGCATTATATAACAAATGAAATTTGCACCCATTAGAAAAATGTTTTCTCAAAAATCCTTTCACCATACAGAGAGTGCTTGCAGAAAAGATATTGCATAGTGAACATATTTTTACAAGAAGAATGGGTTGTACATAGCACAATTGCAAAGGAAACGCATAACTTCAAAAGACTTGTGTAAATAGTATTAGAGAGATAAAAATATACTTACTGTACCTATGGAGAGACTTTCTAGAGAACCTTTGTTACCACTCTCCTCGGAGCCGAATACTATCACCAGAGTTGAATCCTATCACTGGTCGGAGAGAGTAACGAAGGAAATGGAAAATCGAAATGGAGACACAAGGGATACTTATCAGGGGGGTAATGGCACCTCGAACCCCCCGATATTGGGGAATATCAACAGGTACGCCACCCCACTCCTATAGACTTTTAAAACTCCTATAGAATTTTAGGATGGTTAGTCCAGTAGAGTAAAACTTTTATGTGCATAGACATTGACTTAGATTCATAAGGGATTATTTTCATGTGTCACAAACAATTTTTGGAGATTTCTAGTTTTTAATTTCCTGATCAAAAGCGAGTATGATTTTGAGATACAACACATAAGGGGAAAATAAAATACGATGGAAGATGAATTAAGTAGACATGAAAATCTAATCTATACAGTTACTAGAAGTAATTATGAAACATATTTAGAAGAAAGGGTAAGGATAACAATTGAAAATGACCCAAAATATCAAAATATTAAGTTAAAGATTGTTGACAATTCAGTGAGAATAGAAGAATCAGACTTTAGATTCTCGAAAATTGGACACTTATTGTATAAAAATAGATTATATTTACCAAAATATAATGAAATTAAGTTGTTAATTCTATATGAACTGCATAAGAAACCATATTTTGGACAGTTACCAGAAATTGATTACTATGCTGAGAAAATAATTTTATTGCCCAAGTATGAAAGGCGAAACAACTAAATATCTAGATATATGTTTATAGTGTCAACAAGTTAAGGTTGAACACCAACATCTAGTTGGACTACTATGACCTTTACCCATTTGGGAATAGAAATGGGAAGTTATAAGTATGGATTTTATTACTGGATTGCCAAGAAGTAGTAAACAAAATGACACAATTATGGTTGTGCTTGATAAATTAAGTAAGACAACACAATTTATACCTGTGAAATCAAACTACAAGGCTATTAATATAGCACAAATATTCATGAAGGAAATATTCAAGTTACATGGAATCCCTAAAGTTATAATATCTGATAGAGATGTTAAGTTTGACAAAAAAATTTGGAAGGCTTTATTTAAATGGTTGGATTCCCAATTGAACTTCAGTATTGCTTATCATCTGCAAATGGATGGAAAATTTGAAAGAACTAACCAAATTATTGAATACATTATTAGAATGTATGTTATGGACAAACTTGGTAAATGGGAAGAATATTTGTACTTAGTTGAGTTTGCTTATAATAATCATAATCAAGATTAAACAAAATTTAGTCCTTTTGAAATTTTGTATGTGAGAAAATGTAATATAGCTTTTGCATGGAGTAATCATGTTAATAGATTGACGATAGGAACATATATGTTAAAAGTGTGATATCCTCAAATTATTAGAAATTAAATTCCGAGTTGAATTTAGAAATAAATTTCCATTTATGGAAAATCCGAATTTGAAATTTTGCATTATCTAATTATTATTTTATGTCTGTTGGGAAAAGATTTGACTTTCCCAACTGTCCTCTTTTGTTGGACACATGTATGAGACATACTTTTTAATAAATTAAATGTTTGAAGACAAATGGAACAACCAGGTTAAAATTTGTTGACTATGACTCTGTGAGTGGGGAACAAGTTTGAGTTAACTTAGAGCTGATTTTTACAAGTGGCAGAAGTTGATTTTTGCAACGAGAAGCCCCTAAAAATCAAGGATTTCTAAAGCTGTGAATTTCCCCAAGCAGGGAAAGGAATGGAAAGACCTAGGCATAAGATATATACAACATATGTCGGAGGCAGGACATTGCTTAGTATGTTGGGATGGATAATTTATTTTGTTGTTATGAACACATATGGTGTGAGGAAAGGAATTTTATGATTTGTTGAATGTGATAGTAGCTAGGGAGTATAACGCAGTTCTTCCTTATGGAGTCATGATCATGATAGGGGGTGATCAGGACAAGTGATCGTGGTTGTTATGTTTATATGGTTGGGTGGAATGTGGCTATTCCATTTGTTTTCCTAGCATCAATATTAAGATATGTATCTCATATATGCACTTTTGTTGTTGATGTTATATTATGGATGTTATCTGATTGTGAATATATTTTACTTTTATACATATAAGTAAAATCTGTTTTAACTGGACTGTACAGTCATGCTAGATTATGGCTCACCACTATGCATGAATACATGTAGTGGTGTTTATCTGAAGTATTAATGTTTAGTTTATATATATATATATATATATATATAGGAAAACTATGTATATGTTCCTATTGGCCATTATGAATCTATATTCTTGATTGTTGTGCATTATTGTGCATAATCAAATACTTCAAAAAGAAAAGTATAAACAGATTGTATTGTTGTTCTACTATTATGATGAATATAAAGAATAAGAGTTCCGAAATACATTATTTTATCTATTATTCAAGAAAGATATCTGATATAGTAGATTATAGAATATATGCCAAAATTTATATTTAGTACAGTCAATAGGTCGCTGACCAAAATGTTATAGTTTGGATTTCCTTAGACCCAAGAAATTCATCACTATTCTAAACAAATATTTAAAAGAATACATGAAATTTTCTACGAGTGCACGTGGACTAGTGGAAGAAATATGGAACTTGAATACCTTTTTTGGACAAGACAATTTTCTTCACCAAGTGCACTATATCTTCCCCCAACCTGGAAACGAGTAATTCCATAGTATTATAACTTAATATTGTACAAACATTAAATAATAAGATAAATAAAAGATTCAAAGCATACTTATCTAAGATCCTCATTGAATATCAGAGGGTTAGCATTGCATTGCAAAGTAGTTGATCCATGACCCAAGAGGGAAAGTGGGTGTGTAATCCATCTTATGGGTTCCCTTGCAAGACAAAGGGACCATAATCAATGTATATACATGTGAAATTAATTACTTGCGCAAGTAATAAAAACATAAACAAAATTCTAATTAAGTTTTGTAGCTTTGTTATCCTGAAGGTTATAAATTACAGAGAACTTATATATAAAAGTTAAAACGGTAATCAAGGGAAGGGTTTCAATAAACAACAAGTATTACTTCAAAGAAAATACCAAGCCCATAAAGAGGACCAAATAATACTTTAGAGAAACTAACATATATATAAAAAAAAACAGAATTACCTTTTTACATAGACGAGATTTTGTCAAGTTAGTGCTTACAGTAAAGAGGGGACTAAATTATAAAGTGGTGGCATAGACGCACATAAATGAAATTTGGAATAAATCATATATGATAAATAAACATAGTAAGAATGTTAAATCATGAAGCACCACATAGGCACAAAGGATGCGATCTAGGTGTATGAAGATTTCATTGAGGACCTAATTATTTTATTAAAATCAAATCAAATCCTCAGTTATAATGAAACAAGAAGTCTTTGTTTTTCTAATTAGAGTTGTTGAAGGAAAATTTTCTCAAAACTGTAGGCAAATTGAACTATAATAATCGATCTAACATTAAAAGGGTGGGGTTGAAAAGGTCGTGGGTGTTTTAATAGAGATAGAGAATGTTTTCCTTATCGACAAGGATATTATTTAACCATTGACTTCATACAAGAAGCGTTGTTGATTAAGGTTGGTTGTCATTGATGTCAACCCTTGAAGAAAGACCTGTAGCACAAAGTTTTGGGTAATGGACCCAATAGTGTTTGATGTAAATATGACTCATTATTATTTTGTCATGGTTGATAAGAAGTAAATATGGA
>ML811638.1:165636-189855 GCA_009831015.1 Picea engelmannii | reverse complement strand
TGTAGGAAATTTAGATAAGATTATTTTAGGTACATACGTAAAAAATCAGCAGGCTTTTGTTGCCTCATCACGAAAGAATGTATCGCCTTTCTTGTTAACTTTCGAAATTTTCCACAGAAATGTACATAACTGTATGGTCGATTTCGGGGCCTCATCAAATGTAATGCCTCTATTTGTGTGTCAGGAAATCAATGTTGAAGTCAAACCTTCTGATTTAAAATCATTCATTTCAATAGAACTAATGTCAAGGTCATTGGTGAACTTAAGAATGTATTGACAAGGTTGTCATCTAATCCAAATGTCCACCAAGTAATTGATATAATTGTTGTTTATATTCCATAAGTTTATGGCTTATTTTTTAGCAGAGATTGGTTAGATCAGTTACACGGTTATTTTGTTATGTATTAGTCTCATAAGGATAAACAAAGAACGTTACCTCAAGTACACTGTCACAGATTTAAATGATTCCAATGAGCCTTTTACTACTGCTGTAAATACAATTGAGGCTCAAGGAATGAAAACTTTTCTTGGAAATTTCATGACTGAAATATCCTCTATCACTGACCCAGAACAACAATCTGCAATATCATCCCATACTCAAATGAAAACTTTGAAAAGTAATCCAAACATTGTTGATGATGAGGAAATATGGTCTTTATACTTTGATGGATCTAAATCTTGGGAAGGAGTAGGCATTGGTTGGGTTCTGATCGACCCCAAAGGTAATAAAACATTCATTGCTTGTCGATTAGAATTTGAATGTACTAACAACACAACATAATATGAAGCACTCCTCCAGGGACTAAAGAAGGTACTGGATCTTGAGGTGCAAAACTTTGTAGTATTCGATGACTCTGATATTGTAGTCAAGCAGGTAAAAAACACTATTTATTGTTTATCACCTCATCTGAAAAACTACCAAACCTAGGTATGGGGATTAATACGTAAATTTCTCGCTTTTATTATAAGTTCCATTCCTAGGTATAGTAATTCAGAAGATAATTTATTAGCTAATGTCGCTTCAAAATTATTACCAGCTAAGGGTTTTTCTCCTAATGCCTTTTCGGTTGAATTTTTATTTAGGCCATCGATTCCCAACAACATCACCAATTGGCAAGTGTTTGATGATTATCAACAAATCATAAATTTTATTCATATGGAGGACACTTTCCAAGATGCGGTTATCGATGAAAGAACCCACAATGAAAACATACGAGATTTCACGGTAATATCCGAGCCTCATTCTGCGGAAATATCATCCGATCTGGTAAACTCTATCCTCAAATATGTTGTTAGATTAGTTAAATTTTATGATTTACATGACAAGTTTATGGGAGTGGTTAATTTCAAAATGAACAGTTCTTCGTTACTGTATGAAACTATAAATTTAGGAATGCAAGATAATCCTCAAAATATCAATTTGGGCAAAGGGTGTTATGAACAAGAAGGATCTGCATTCATAAATATTTTCAAGGAATTCAAATATGTTTTTTCTTGGACATATGATGATTTAAAAATCTTTGATCCAAACATAATACAACATGTCATTCCTATGAAGCCCCAAACCCAACCTTTTCAAAAAAAACTTAGAAAAATGCATCATAAATTAGAACCTATAGTAAAAAAGGAACTAAACAAATTATTAACTACTAAGATCATTTTTGTAGTCCGCATACACAGGGGGTATCCAACTTAGTCCTAGTAAGAAAGAAAAATGGTGAAATTCCACTTTGTGTTGATTTCCGTAATTTAAACCGGGCCTCTGATAAAGACAATTACCCCATTCCCCCAATGGAATAGATTTTGCAACAAGTATCTGGTTCTGAAAGGGTATCCTTATTAGATGGTTTCTCAGGGTATAACCAGGTCCTTATGTCTCCTTCATATCAGTTGAAAACCACTTTTCATACCCCATGGGGCACCTATTCCTATAGAAAAATTCCTTTCGGATTGATTAATGTTGGAGCCACCTTCTAGAGGGCACTGGACATTGCTTTTCATGGCCTTATCAATCAGTCAGTTGTTGTCTACCTAGATGATATCACTTTCTTTTCGAAGAAAAAAAAATATCACTTGTCACATCTTAGGGTTATGCTAGAACATTGTTGTAAGTTTGGT
The DNA here is from genome assembly GCA_009831015.1 of Picea engelmannii. Lineage (NCBI taxonomy): Eukaryota > Viridiplantae > Streptophyta > Pinopsida > Pinales > Pinaceae > Picea > Picea engelmannii. The sequence goes on along the minus strand of ML811638.1, from coordinate 187,737 downwards.
ATTTCACTCAATCCTAAGAAGTCAGTCTTTGCAGTAGAGCAGGGAAAATTACTTGGATTTATAGTCTCAAAGGATGGAATGATAATAGACCCTGAAAGAACCCAAGCTATAGCCAACCTCCCTCCACCTTCTTCCAAAAAGGAAATGCAATCCTTTCTAGGTAAAATAAATTTTGTCAGACATTTTGTTTAGAGTTTTTTTGAGATGGTTAGACCTCTGCAAAACCTAATAAAAAAGGATGTTCTGTACAAATGGGGACCACAAGAGAAATAAGATTTTAATTCCATTAGAAAATCTATAACCGAAGCTCCCTCCTTGATGAGTCCTAATTTCTACCAGGATTCCACGTTGTATACTTTTTCATTAGACAGATCTTATGTTGCTATGCTCACACAGAAAAATGTTGAAAACAATGAGATACCTATTTAATTTATGAGCTCCGCTTTTAAAGGAGAATAATTAAATTACCCCGCAGTATATCAATAAGTGTACACTGTTTTCAAAGAAGTTAATCATTTCATATCTTACCTTTTGAAGTCCAAGATAAAATTCGTTGTTCCTTACCTTGTTGTAAGAAACCTGTTAGTGCAGAAGGAACTAGGGGAGAAAAGGGCAAATTGGATGGCCTCCCTTCAAGAGTACAATATTGAAATAGTACCTGCACAAATAATTAGAGGTCAAGGCCTTTGAAAATTGGTAGTTGATTCAGTTGAAATATCATAAAATCAAACAACAACACCAGTTGCAAATATGCATAACGAAAAACAAATCTTCTATACACAAATTGTGTCTAATTCATGGTATAATGATATCAGATTTTATGTGTTGCAAGGAACTACTCCTCAAAATCTTGATGCAAAAAATAGAAGAGAACTAAGGCTTATATCTACATATTTTCAATTGATTAATGATATATTATTTTGGAATAATTTTGATGGTGTTTTTCTTCGTTGCCTAGAAAAAGAAGAATCTGAAAAGGTGTTAGCTGAGCTGCATTCCGACGATGTCGGGGGTCATTTCGGTGCAGATACGACTGCCCAAAAAGTACTTAGGGATGGATACTATTGGCCCACCTTATTTAAATATGCTCACACTTCGGTTCGCAAGTGTAGAATCTGTCAAAAGGCTGTAGAGCGGGTCAAGAAGGTTTCATTCCCCTTACAGCCCGTTACAGTAGACACACCATTTCAGCAAAGGGGCCTAGATATCATAGGACCAATTAACCCACCTTACTCACAAAAACATAAGTATATTCTTACGACAACATATTATTTTACAAGATGGCCTAAGTCTTTACCACTAAGGGTAGTAAACACGAGTCATGTAGTTTCATTTTTAAACTCTCATATTATCACTCGTTTCGGGATACCTGAATATTTAGTTTTCGACAATGCTTATTATTTTTATTCCTTGGATATGAATGTCTTCTCTATAGAAAAACTGATTAAGATAAAATACTCTACCAGTTATTACCCCCAAGGAAATGGTTTGGCCGAGTCAACAAACAAAAATATGATCAAAATAATAAAAAGAACAATGTCAGAAAATCATAAAAATTGGCACAATGCATTATATAAGGCCCTTTGGGATGATAGGGTCACTATGAAAGCTTCTATGGGTAATTCTCATTTCTTCCTCATTTACAGAAGAGAATCTATCCTTCCTCCACACATCTTTCTCCCTTCTCTGCAATTATCCCAAAAATTTCAGGAGGAAGAATGTCCTCCTTTAGAGAATCGGATAAATGCTTTACTAAAATTGGAAGAAGTTAGGACGCAAGAAAAACAGAAATTAGACCAACATCAACAAATTGTTAAAAAATGGTTTGATACAATCTCGTCCTCATAAATAAATTTTAATGTAGGAGAGTTGGTCCTCAAATGGGACAAAGCACACGAAGATAAAGGAGAACATGCTAAGTTTCAAAACCTGTGGCTGGGGCCTTTTGTCATTTCATAGAAATTGGGTCCTAGCTCTTTTTTTTTGCACAAATTAGAGGGACAACCAAACACTTTTCTAGTGAATGGCCAGTCTCTCAAGAAATAATTCAACTGAGAAAAGTCAGACTTACCCTCTGTAAATATCCCTAGCTTTTATATTTCTTTTGTTTTATTTTTGGCTATTTTCTTTTGCTTCTTTTTGTGTTTTCTTAAGAATTATTTCTAAATCACAATCCATTATTGAGAGGAATAAGACCTTTCACTAACAACAGTTGAAACAATTCAAGCATATACACATTAAGTTCTTAACTTAGATCAGTGATCTATAAGAAAGTTATGATAGAAGTCTCTGCCAAATCATTTTCCCGGTTTTTTGTCGAAATCTTAGGGAAATACAATTATCTTTAAAGTTCTTATGCCATCCCAGTTCTAATGAGATCAACTCAAAGCGCTTCCCCATCCTTGAGATGATTTCTTAATTGAAATATAAATGTCCAAACCATGATGAAAATTATCAGTTCTTGAAGAACAATATTAATGATCAATCCTATGATTGCATGGCTGTTAAATCTTCAATATCACCCCGCTCTCTCATTATCATGAAACCTCTAAATTTTATAAACGATTATGGAGAGTTGGAAACACTTTAATGTGTGGGAATTGTGTGTAAACCCGATAGGATACTGAAGAGGTCTGATGGCATCGAGTAAATGTGCACATGATACGGAGACAACTTCGTCAGGGCACTGATAAGGCTTGTTGGCAGCAAAGAAATTTCAGGTTCAAGATCTTTCAGGTATGCTTTTAAATCGACCAGATATCAAAATATTTTTATCATAGATGGACAAATTTTTGGATGTGATAGAAGTACTTGAGAGGGTTAAGTGACATTCCTGTCGAGGCTATAAATGCCTGCTGGCAGCAGTGGCCCTGTCAATGGTATTGGAGTTACTTTTATAAATATCATTGCATTTTGATCGAAATTAAATTTCGGATTACAATCATTTGCCAGAAAATTCTTCGTTAGTTTGACTATGTTAATTTTCTGATTTAATTTCAAAACCCTTGATCTGTTTCATAATTGTTTTTAGTGACTGTTCGATCTATATTTTTCCTGATATAAAGTTTTGATGATGCAGAGATAACTTCTTCACCCAACGAGTCGCCATTTTTGGCAGCCAAATATTCATATCGTTTCATTGATATTCAAAACACAAAACTTGACAAAAATAAATTTTATTAGCTGCCTCTTTGTATCTACGAAGATTTCAATTATGATTTTTGTTTGAAGAATCACTTGATTGGTTGTGGTTTGTTTTTGAGTTTATGTTTTTTAATAAATTTATCATTTACACTTTTTTCAATTTCATGACTGTTAAGGATGAAATTGAAATAAGCTTTGTATAAGCACATCATACAACTTCTAAATTTTTTTAAAATACATATGATCTCAAAATCCTTTAAGAATGTTGAACATATCGTTTTGTGAGTGTCTCTATAGCATTAAGATATGAGCTAGTCGTGCTTGAACTATGTCATGCCATGATCATTTTTAAAATAATGTTTTGATTGTCACGTTACATGTCCATGATAGTTTTTAATCCTAAAACTATGATACACGTCTTTTATTTTAATACTACCCTTGACCGTCATATCACAATCTAATCAATGTATTACATGGCTATTAGTTGTGCTTTGAAACCTTTACACCCTTGTTCTACTTTCCTGAGCTTGCATTCATTGCATCGTTTGGTGGTGCTTCGTATTTTGGGGTTAGGCTCTCAACAGAGGAGGTGGTTTTCGAGTGTGTTTGTCCTATGGTTCAGGGTTTAATCAACATCTAAAGTAGTAGTCATGGTGGCTTTCTCCCGAAATCGTAGTTATCGGGCCACCTTCGACAATGAAAAACATATCATTCGTATCGGGTGGTTTCAAACACAGGCTCCTCCTTTCTACACATGTTGGTATATCGTAACCAAGTCTATGGTCCCTGTGGTAAGGATAGAGATGAATGGCTCACAAGATTTTCTCTCCCATGATGATCCTGTGGATGATCTCGCAATATTTGGATGGGTTAAGCTTATACATTTGTTGGAGGGTTTTAACCTTGAAATCACCCAAGATTTCGCCAAGACCTTCGACGATTCTAGAGCCAAAACAAGTGACTTATAGTTGCACGCTAGTGAGGAATCAATAGCGGAAACCATAGGCCTATCACAAGAAGGAGACCGTTGTTTCAAGAATCTAAAAGTCGAAGGTATTCCTTGGCATCTGTTAATGATTTCCAGGAAGTCATGCTATGACGTTAAAGGTACACCCATAAATCTGTTCAAGCCTTGATGGCATGGTTTGTTATTGATTATCAAGCAATTCATCACCTGTGAGGGATGCTATGGATTGGTATTTTTGTTTCATATACACCTGTTAATGGTATTCTTAGGGTTTAGATTAAACATGCTTTTTTATCTTCTTAAAATCCGGCAGAAGATAGATGGATTGTATCAAAGACAAAACCCTAATTCATAATCCAGTCTCTTTCACCATGGCTTGATCTGAGTCTTGGTCATTTCCCATTTGTCAAAGGCAGGAGGTAGCTGGAAAAAATTATTGGTTAGGAATGGTTTTGTTTCACTCACACCTAAACTGGTAAGCAATTTACCCCTGTGTTTTGACGAGCCTATCAACCCTTGCCCATCAACTCACTCTCTGCAAGATATTCATATCGAATTACAAGTTACATAAGACCCTGCATTACCTACCGAAACCCCTGTTGATTCTCGTAAATCAATCACAGACATACACCAGAGGAACGAATTTGTCCCTAAAAAGTCTTTAGAGGAAGTGATGGATAAATTGAAGGGTAAAGGATATGTCGGCCCCAATCTTAGGAAAGATTTGGTTGATGAAAAAAAAATTAAAATCAAGAAGTAGGGCAAGCAGAAAACATAGAGAGTTTAGGATATATATTTCAAGAACAAAATGAATGACCGACTCCTTTCCAAGATGGCCAGGAATAGACGTTAGAATCACGAGAAGCCTATCCCCACCATTGATATTGAAGACCTGATCTCTATTGACGATACAATTAGTTAGTTAGTTTTTCTTTTTATTTGATTTGTTAATTTACAAATGAATAATGATTAAATCATTTAAACTTTAATGCTTTGTTCATTATTGTTATATCATTTCTAATCTTATTCACTCATTATTTGTTATTTTGTTATTTATAATGAAAGAACAATTTCCTTTATTTTTGCATCTTATTTTGATACATTAGATTAAAACCATCATTTTCACGAGGCTTTATTTAAACCTTGTAACTGTATATATCTACTGTATATAATACTACTATTAGTTAAGTAATCATATGAGTGTGTTAACTGATAGGAATATATATTTAGGTAGTTTTACTTCTTTTTTTTATTTTAGCATCTTAGTTGGCTAACAGAGCCATAAAACTTGTCAATGTAGATTATTCCAAACGACTTGGGTTAAATAGACAACCCCAGACCAGATCTTCCCTTCTCATTGACTGTGTGTCATAAATTCTCGTCAACAAATGACACTAGAAGGAGGGCCTAAAAGTCATTGATGGGACGAGGAGGCCGTACAACTGCCCCAAACAATCTTTCTCCTGTTGTGATGCGTAGTCGCTCAGACCCTAACGTTATACTTGATCCAACCACTACGTCAGAAACTACACCTGACATTCCTACCGAGCTAGTGACACCAATTCCTCAAGGGATTGATGTACAAGAAATTGCACGCCGATCAATTTTGAGAACTCAAGGTGCTTTATCCAGACTCAGACAATCTGGTGAACAGCTAAATCAACCTCTTTATTTTTCCAATCTACAAGAACAATCTCTTGACACTGTTCTTCCTGATAACACATTAGGTGGTAATATTACCGATCCTTTTGAAGCATTGATCCTAGGTGTTATGGGATCTAGTCTCCCACTGTCCGTGTTGTTCCTGAGATTAAACTTAAGGCTCAAAGAGTAATGTCAGACATTAGGAAAGTTTAAAGAGATTGTTTTTAAAGATTGATTTTTCTACCTTAGTTATAAGAGAAAAAATCCTTAAATGGAAGTAACAATATGGCAGCACAGAGGTCGTATTTCGTGTCTGAGTCAAAATTGTATTATCGAATGGTATGAGATAAAAATAAAAAACTGTGAAACAAAGCAAGGAATCAATTGTTGAAGAGTCTCACCTTGTGCAGTGGAAGAAAATATATAGTGTAACCTTGAATAAAGTATAAAATACAATAATCCACACAACTCGCAGGTCTTGATTTACTCACAGTAAATGCAGAGGAAAAATTGCTTACTTAACAAATTATTGATGCAATACGATTACAGTAGTTGTTGTACTAAATTGAAATCAAACATTTATCAAGGAAATGATTAAAGAAATGCTGAGATATGGAAGAACAAAAGACACACATAACCCAAACTAACAAAATTTGGAATCTCTGTCTGCACTTTTATTAATACTCAATAAGGAGAGTTTTATCTATTACAATCAGCAAGAAGTAGCCTATGATAGATCTTGAATCTATCTATTTATACAAACTATCTCAACTCAAAATGGTTGGACTTCTTATAATTAAAAAATAGCAAATATTTATGAATAAGGCAACAAAATGTAAAATCTAAAGAGTTCCACTAGTGTTCTCCTCTGTCTCTTCATCTGTTGGCAAGAACGTTTCTTTTCCTCATTCTTTATCCTGGATACAGCCGTTGTCTGATATTCTTGATGATTTGTCATACATTTCTGGCCTTTTTTGTTTTTTGTCACCTGTCCCTCAAATATGTGAATAACATGTGTGTGTTCCCTTATTTGTTTCTGGATGTGCTTCTTCTTTGCTTATTCTGGAATTATAATGGTTCTTTGCTATATCAATTTGACCCAGGGCTTTGGAAATAACATTTCCTTCAAAATAAATTAGTCCTTTGTCTAGTGATGCCAATGCTTCTAGACAAGCTTCATTTACCTCTATGGCAAGTCTTTTTCTTTTTGTTAGATTTGTTTCCCAGGCCTTTAAATCCATATTATCTTTTATTTGTTCTGAAAGAAAAAGTTGATGAACATATGAGACATCATCCTTTGGTACCAATAAGACGACCTCTTGAAATTTAACTCGAGTTGAGTGAGCTTCTCTTTATTTAATATAGATATATTTTAGAGCGAGGTTTACTGCCTAGTAGTATTTCTAGATGTCATCGACCTTTATGAAGAGATCTTGTTGGGCTATTTTTAGTTTTTCATTTACCTCAAGTGCTTGAATATGAAAAGATGATCTCTCTATTGATGTACCCTCAATCAAGTCTAACTTGGCTTGCAATTTCTTTATCAATTCTTCTTGTTGAGTGATCAATCCTTTGTTGGCCTGTGAATTCTGATGGAGCTCTTCAAGGTGAGCTTACAACTTTTGAATTTGATGCCTGTCATAAGCCCTGATCTGTTCAAAATATTGGCTCATCTTATTCTTCACATTTTGTTCCATGTTCATTATTTGATCTTGCAATTTCCCTACCAACAGGTCTCTCTGTTTTAGTTGCTCGGCCAAATTTTCTACAGACCATCAATTTGCAGTGGCAAAGGCTCCTAAAGAACCTGCCACTTCCTTCATGAATTCTGAATCGTCTCGGTTATTTCCATCGTACACCATTATTTTCCTTTTGAATATTGCTCCATCTTTATGATGTGTTTCTCGTTTGACGATGGCCCTCCTTTTCTTGTTGAAGAAGAAGTCATAAGGAGGCATCTCTTTGGGTGAAATTGAGGTGAGATCATCTATAAAAATGACTTTGGAAATGGGATTTTTGAAACTATAGTGCAATGGTGTTAATGAAATGATAGGGGTATCGATCTCTTTAGATAGTTGTTGCTCAACAGTGTTGGCCGCAGAGGTGGCTGGTGTAGAAGGAGATGTATCCTGCCCTTGTTTTAGAAAGGCTTCAAACTGAGCCTTTTCCTGAGGGCCTAGCAGATTTTTCAATGAAGCTTCCAATTTCTGATTCAAATATTTGGAATCCTTTGGGGTTTCCTCAGTATCCTATTTACCACTGTTCCCTGATCCAAAACCTGGGGGTGCAGTTTCCTGTGTAGGAGAAGTGGATACCAATTCTCCCTGTAGTACTTTCAGCAAGTTGTTTCATCTGTGTCTTTGAAAACTGAGGAAAATGGCATGTTGATCTGGGGACACGGTTTGGACTCTATTAAGTACTTACTCATAAGACCTGACTCCCCTGAATATTTCATCATGTGTGGAGTTTTCATGCACATATTTCTTCAGGTTGTATTGGGCCAAGTGGTTTTCCATGATTTTCTATGGGTCGTGCCTTTTAAACTTGATGTCAACCAACTTGACATCCTCCAGGGCTGCAACCTCCACTTTGGAGTGACCAAAGTCTAATAATGAAAACATTCCAACCTATAGAGGTAAGGTAGGCCATACCTTCTTCTAGGCTACTTTCAGCTCCTTGTTGATGCCCCCTGTCACTGTTTGATAAGCTACTTCTCGGCATACTAGTCAGTATTCTAAAAACATCAGGAGAGCATGGGGAGGGATAAAGCATCTAAAAACCCTAATGTAAGAAAAGTTTTCTTTGATGTACCAATCTGTTATTTTGCCCATATTTCCCATGATTCTGTCTAAAATTTGAGGAGGTGGGAAACCATATAAAGCTATATGAATGGGCACCACTACATGGTGGTAGATGTAGTAGAAGAAATCTTTGGCCTTGTCTTCCCACAACTTGGAGTGATAGAAGTGAATAGGTTCAACGTTGGTCAGGGTCCAACTCCAGTTCATCAGTGGAAAATGGGTTATGAAGCAAATAACATCCATGATATATGCAGAGATATAGAAAGGGGTGGGTTTCCCCTTTGAATTCTCTAATTTGTATTTCATGGTTTCTTTAGCCAAGTTGTCTGATAATATTTTGGCCTAGTTAAAAGAGTATCCCTCAGCCACCTCATGCATAATTGACACCCATGCCGCCGAGAAATGAGTGGGAATATTCTTCTCGAATAGCCTACAAAGAATCATAGCTACATAAATCATATGAGTATCTAATGACGTTCTGGCATAGATGCCATGAGCGTCGGCTCTGAATTTCTTTGGGTGCCTCTACCAGGCCTTGATTATATCAGGATAACTTTTATCATATTGTATACACTCCTTCTTCTCAAAATCCAACATGAATGCAACATTGTAATTGTATTTAAAATCGGGGGACAACTTATACATTACTTGTATGTGTTATGGTCAGAAAGACCCAACAACAACCTTTTGAGAGTTGAAAAATGGTCCTGGTTTGGACGTCGACGTTTTCCAGGGCCCAACCTATCATGTCGTTATACGACATGAGTCTCGTCCGCACAGATATTTTATGTAGCTCTGAATGAGCTATATCCCTAAGTTTAGTTTCATGAGTTTCGTTCACTTCATCGCTGGAATCTTTTAGGAAGTTTATAAGCTCATGTTCTAGAATCTCGAACACATGTGTCCAAGATTTCACAGTGTCTATGGCTCGTGGTGTGGTATCTGATAGAATGTTCGCATTCGAATTTTCACCTTCACCATCTGATTTAATCATCTTTCGTGGTGCCATGATATCGATAAAATCGGAACAGGGTTACTTGTTGCAGGGGAATGCATGATCTTCTCAGTTGGATAAAACTTACTATTCCGCGAGGATGAAAATGAAATTCAAAATCAAGAATTTTTATTCACATCAGGTGTATTAATTCGAGTATACCTTTACTGACGAAAAATTTATTAACCTTAATGGGAAAGTATACCTGGCGATCCACAATCTATGCTAAAAAATCATTACCGTTGATTTGTGATAAATGTTATTAATACTAGTGGTTCGTGTTCGGTAGTTCAAAATGAAGCAGATTCGAAATTTCCCGAATCGTGAATCCGTGAGAGCTTAATTACAAGATAATCCTTCTTAAAATATTAATTAATAACATTTAACTTCAAGTGCTTCGGGTATTCGGACTTCGGGGTTTTTAAATATAGCTCGAGAATAAATCCCCACAACCCGAAACTGCGAAATGATTAATTATCTGATAATCGCTTTTAAGTTTTAATTAATTCTATTTAAGTCCTAGCGCTTCGGAAACTCAGACTTCGGATATTTTAGGATATGATGAAGGGTAAACGCATGAACTCTGAAACATGAAGTCGTCAATTATCTCTTGACCAAGATTAACATAATTAATTAATATTTAATATTTTGGCATTTTAATGCTTCGTAGATTTGTGAGTTAGCTCTTTGTTATATTTTCGAAAGGCCATCCCCTGTATTGACGTGTCGAAGATGATGTCATTTGAGGTGACGTTTCGATACCATGGGGTGCCACGTGTCAACCTAGGGAATACTTGAGAGATACATGTGTACTATGACTTGTGTCCTTTAAAGGTTTATGAAAAAGTGATAACGGACACTTTCGGGTTTCAGGACTTTAATCGTGAATACCTATCGAAATGCCCAAAGCGCGAAGCTCCGAAGCGACCTTTAGTGATTTGACTCTTTAAAAATTAGGCGGCTCCAAAACTATGGGGAAAATGGGATCGTTCGATCAACAAAGAACTTCAACAGTGACGACTATCATGCGCGCCTTATGACCAAAAATAAATTTGATTTAAACATCTGAAAGATGATTTCTGAGTTGCCACTTTAGGAAAGATGAAGTTGAGAAAGTAAAGCTCATATTTTAGGATTATATGTGTTCCAACATAGGCTCCATATGGGGATCACGTCTCACAGCGAGGCATGGAAGAATAGTAGACCAAGTTCCTTTATTTTGTAAATGGAGTCATCATTGTATTTTTGGAAAACACCTTTGGGGAAAAATCATACAGAGAAAAATCGGACTTTAGTCGAGTCTCGGAAAACCTTCAAAACATAATCAATTATTGATCTCAATTTATTCTATTAATAATTTCCTTTTCCTAAAAATGAGTTTGGATTTTCTTAATATAATCAAAACAACTTTAACCGAGATATCATACTTTGGTCAATTTCGTTCGCATCAAGGCAAAATAATTTCAAAAATTTATTTAGGGAAACCCTTGTCAGTTTAGAATGTGAATATTACCGGAAAGAGAACTATATACCAAAGTATGTTTATACATGTATGACAGCCTTACAGATATCATAGATATTTCTTCACTTCCAATGAGCCTATTCAGTACCCCGGTGAAGTTATCTACATCTCCCATTGAATTTCCTTTCACCACTTCAATTAGAATTTTTGCATTTGATTGAGATGAGGGAAATCATTACATGAATTTCCTTTCATCATCTCGTTTTGGATGAAATGGGGGAAATCGGATTACGAATTTCCTTTCACCATTTGTCTTGGACTAGATGGGGGCAATCATTTTATGAATTTCCTTTCACCATCTGTCTTATATTTTTTATATTTTTGAAGTGGGGGAAATCAATTTGTATGTATCATACAAGGGATGACATCTTCTTAAAATTTAACAGTGTAAGCCTATCAACGATTTTTTGATGATACTTTGGACTAAATCTCTCCCGATATTCGATACATCTTTTCCTATAGGAAAGACTTTATAGGGAACTTTTATTTTCCAGGGATTAGCCTTGAGTGAATTAATCAATTAAAGTCTATTAGAAGAGATAAAGTTATCACGATTAGCCTAGACATACTTTCTTTAAGTTAAAATCAGAGGAACATAAATATTTTCGCCTAATCTTGTTTTGAAGATATGTTTTTAAGTTTTCAGAGTCGGGGTGGAATTCTTTATTTCTATGAAGACTTAAGGACAGGTAGTGAAAGTCAGAATAGAGTAAAAGCTCGAAGATAGGCAAAATGAAACAAAATGAGGACTCATAGGGTTTGACACAAAGAATCTCATTTCTGCACAAGTTCACTTCTCAATTATCAAGCTTCTCTCTTTTAAGCCCTTTTTATTCTTATTTTCTTTTCTTTTTATTTCATTTTTGTTTTATTTTCATTTGATTAGAAAATCTACAGATTTATACTTTTCTGATCTTTGATCAAGTGATTATATTTACATGAGTAGAACCTTGTAAATCTGATAAGTTTTCTTTAGAATTTTAGCTTGAACAATAAGTATAGAAGTTCGTACCTCGGATTTCATTTACACTTTCAATCAAACCAATTATTAATTCATCACTTGTTTTGAGAGAAAAAAAATGTTTTGAAAACTATGTATTGGATTCCAATACCTCCTAATTTCTCATCTGATAGTAAGTATTTTGCATGATCACAAAAAGAAAAATTAGAAAATTCCGCAGAATAGAAATGATATGTAGTATATATATTTTATATTTTTCTTTTATGATATCGAATGAAACTTGGTTTATTTACAATGAAGAGATAAAATTTAGATAACCTACAAAGGAAAATGAAATTTCAAATTGAAACAAGAAACCAAAACCGGTATATACAATGGTAATGTGAAACATGATTATTTCATAAAATGTTTTATATAGCGCCCGTTGATGGGGGCATCAAAATTTTTTCCGTCGATATTTTCTAGTAGCAAAGAATTCTTTCCTTCTGTAGATGCAATCTTGAATGGCCCGAACCAGAGATGATCAAACTTGCCATGTTTTCCTGCATCTTCTTTTCTAGCATCCCATTTTAAAACTAGATCACTAGGAAGGAACTCCTTGTCTTTAGCTTTTTTTATCGAAAAGGGATTTCATATTATCTTGGTACTTTTGGAGTTTGTCATCTACGTTGGCCCTGTTTTGATGGACTTATATTATTTGGTTTATCCTCCTTGTTACATCATTTGGCTCCTCATTTGCGTATTTCCACAGCTTCATCACAGGAAGAGTGAGATTGCTAGGAAGGACACCGTTTGTACCATAAACCATTTGGAAAGGGGACATACCTATTAATTTGTTAGTGTCAATTTGGTTTTACTATAAGGTGTACTTTAGGTGAATGTGCCAAGAGTTCCTATTCTCCGTCAACACTTTCTTGATTATATTCATCAAAATATTTTTGGATGATTCAACCAACCCATTTCCTTGAGGATATTAGGCTATAGAATTTCCTAGCACAATGCTATATTTTTGACAAAAATTTACCATTTCCATATATTTGAAAGCTTGGGCATTGTCCGTGACTATTTTTGAAGGGCAACCAAATCTTGATAGGATGTTCTCTTCCAAGAAGTTGATTACCACAGACTCAGTGGCATTCCGAGTTGGAATGGATTCAACCCACTTCATGAAATAATCAGTATTAGTTAAAATCCATTTGTGTTGGGCACTTGAATGTGGATGGATTTCTTCGATGAAGTCCAGACCCCATTGTTGAAAATGAGCCCCTGTTATGACTGGGACTAAAGGTAGTGCAGGGAGCATTTTCTTACGAGAGAATAGTTGGCAAGGGTTGTAGGCCCTGACCTTGGAATTCACATCAATAAATAACTTTGGCCAATAATAACCATCTATTAGAATCTTGTAGGCCATTTCCCTCCAGGTGTGATGTCCTCCACACAATCCTTCGTGAAATTCATTTATGACATTCTTTGTTTCAGGTTCTGATAAACAACGTAGCAAGAAATCTAGAGGATCTTTCCAGTACAGTTGAACTTCAATAATACAGTATTTAACTGTGTGTATATTCAACGTTATCGCATTGGATGGAGTCATGTCACTTGGGCACTGAAGGATGAGGAGGTATGAAACAATATTGCGATACCAATCATAAGAAGAAAATTTATCTTCGATCTGGACTATAGGGGTTTGATCATCAAGTTCCTCTATATCTGGGATATATCCGTGTGATTCCAGGTGGTTTATCCCAAGTTCCCTAAAATTTGATTCTGCTAACAATTTCACCAGGCCCTAACCTTTTACTAGCTTGGTCAGTTTTACTTCAAGATCAAATTCCTAAATTTTATCTAACCACCAACCTGTTTTACCATCATTGTCTGGTTGTACCAAGATATCTTTGACAGTGCTTGTTGGCACATAAGCGATTATCCTAGAATGCAATACATATGTCCTAAAATCTTTGAGAGCTTTCACCATTGTGTAAGCTTGTTTTTCTAGTATATGATATCTTAATTCGGCGTCCTTGAGACTTTTAATGAAAAATTCTATTGGCTTCTCGAAACCTTCTTCATTCTTTTGTATGAATACCGTTGTGATAGTATATTTAGATGTGAAAGAAAAGATCATGAATTCCTTAATATAGTCAGGACTAGCTAACACTGGCGCTTCGCTTATAGATTTCTTAATCCGCTCGAATGATGCTTTAGCTTTGACAATCCACTTCATTTCACTGTATTTATTCAACATATATGTGATTAGTTTGACAATTTTAGCAAAGTTAGGGATAAATCTTCTCAAAAAAATTATCTTCCCTAAAAAAGACTGGATTTCTTTCTTATTTCAAGGAATGTTTATCATGTCAATAGCCTCGACTCGCTTAGGGTCGACCTTAATTCCATCCTTCGAAACTATTTGACCCAAAATATTTCCTTCTTGCATAGAAAAATGTGACTTCTTAGGGTTAAGAGACAAACTAAATTTTTTGCATTTCTCGAAGGTTTGCTTGAGATGAACCAGATCTTCTGCATCAGAATTGGAGAAGATTGTTAGATCATCTAGGTAAATAACAACAAATTTATCTCTCTCACCGATGAAATATATATCCATCGCTCTTTGGAAAGTGGCCCCCACGTTCATCAAACCAAAAGGCATTTTATCATACATGAAAGTTCCCCACGGAGTGGTGAATGCATTTTTTTCTTTATCATCTTTGTGGACAACAATTTGGTTGTATCCAGAAAAACCATAAATCATAGACATTATGTTAGCTCCAACTACTTTTTCCAGGACATGATCCATTTTTGGCAGTGGGTAGTTGTCTTTGAGGGATGACTGGTTTAAATTCCTGAAATTTACACAAAGCCTTATTTCTCCACTTTTCTTCCTGACAGGTACCAAATTTGCTACCCATTCAGAATACCTGAGTGGAACAATAATATTTGCTTCGAGAAGCTTCTTGACATCCCTTTCTATTACTGGCAAGAAAATAGGATTTATCTGTCTCATCTTTTGCATGAAAGGTTTGATACCATGCTTCAGAGGAATCTTATGTTCAATTACAGAGGTATCATAAGTTTTTAGATCATCATAGTACCATGCGAAGACATCTTTATACTATTTAATCAACTCGACATACTTATTTTTTACTTGGGTTGGAAGGTATTTAGATATCTTAACCAATGTAGGATCTTCTTTAGTTCCTATATTACAGTCTTCAACCTCTTCGAGATGAGGTCGTAAGGTAGATTTTAAGGGTATATCATATTGGTCAAACAATCCATCTAATGGTATCAAACCTCTGGAGATCTGATTATTTTTAAGCACAAGCAGTCGATCATTTGCGATCTTATCCTGGAACTTTTCAGGATTTTCACCTTCCTCCATGATCAAGATATGATCATTCTGATTTTCCTGATCTATATGAGTCTCAGAGAACTCATCAATCATTTTTAGGAATGGTTTAATTTGCTCGTCATCTTCAAAGACTTGCCAGTGCTGAACATTATTTGGGATCAAAGGTCTGTGTCTCATTTTGATATGATACTTTATTTTTAGGATGGTAGGTGGTACACACATCACAATTTCTTTGGCTAAAGAGTCTGCCTACTGATTTTCCATTCTGAGAATGTAGTGAATGTAAGGACAAGAAGAAATTCTCTATCAAATCCTAAACACAATTTCTATATGACCTTAGCCTCGAATGTTTAGCTTGATATTGTTGCTTTATTTTTTTCACAATAATCTCTGCATCACCATAAACTATTAGATGTTCAATTTTTAGTTTCCTTCCAGCCTCTAATCCTAAGACTAGAGCTTCATACTCACAAACATTATTTGTATAATCAATTTCCCACTGTAATCAGTATGAAAAGGAGATAATGTACTCATCTCCTTGGGCTACAAATAACACTTTGGCCCCTACTCCTTCGCGGGATGAAGCACCATCAAATTTTTTTTCCATACTCTTTCTCTACTATTTACATTTTTCTTTGTTTTTTCTATTTTTCTATTTTCTTCTTCTGTACATTCTTCGAAATCATCGTCAATGGATAATATACAATTTCCTAAATACTGATCAGCTACATATGCTGGGTAATTATTTGGGTTTTTGGGGTCACTTAGAGTATATGCCAGCCTCGTCTCTCTATACAGTCTAGTGAATTGTCCACCAAAAATCGGGATCGTAGTGTAAGTCATGTCCAGTTGAAGTGATCCTCCTAATTTGGCACCCCAAGACCTGGATAAAAGCATGCCATACTTGGAAGGGACGTCAACAACGACTACATCCATGAGGATACATTTTACAGGAATTTGTGCAAGATTTACTACCAAATCTTTGATCATGCCAAGACACTTAACCTTTTTGGAATCAAATGAGTATAAGTCATGACATGGTCTAGTGATTTCTAGGCCCAATTTTTCCATAATAATTTTAGGCATTAAGTTATGAGAGGCCCCGAATTCTAGCATGCAGTTGTGAAGTAAGTGGTCATGCACAATTAATGTAATATAAATGGAGCAACATAATCCTTAGTATTTTCAATGTGCAGACCAAACATAATCATAGGTCTCTCATATTGTAGATTGATAACATCTACATGACATTCAACATTGAAAAAGTTTGTCATTTTAACTATCTGTTTTTTATAAATTGGATTCTTGGCAAGCTCAACCAGGGGCATGGGGATTTTAATTTTATTTAGTTCATTTTCTAAACTGAAACTTCCAGTTGTTTTTTCGATTTCTCTGGTTGAATCTTGTGCTTCAATATTCTATTCTTTCTTAGTTTGTGTTTCTCTTATTTCAATTGTTTTTGTTCGAGCAACTTGTCTTTCAACTAGTGGTTTAGTAACAACTGCCTCATTCGCTTTATTTCTCGATAAAAAAAAAATCGGTGGAATACTTGTAGGATTTGTTTCTCTGGGCCTTAAATTGTACTTCTGTTGAATTTCGGCCATTATGGAGTCAGTGATTCCTTGATAAGCAGACTCTCCTAGATTATTTATACTTTCCTCATTATTAAACAGAGTTTCTAGGTCTAGAGACTTTTCCTGTCTAGTTAAATGAGGTTCCTGGTTGTCATCACTAAGGTTGTTTAGGTCCTCTTCTAACCCCTCATAATTTTGCATATCATTCCTTTGCATAAAATTTTCCGTTTTAAATGGAGCTTGGATTTTTTTATCTTCGTTTTTCACTTTTCTTTGTTGTGTCTGGGGATTAGGATTTCTCCTGAACTAATTTCTAGCGAATGGATCAGGTTTGGATTGGTCTAGTTCCATTCTAGATATTTGTTTTTATAAATCTTTGATTATCTTAGCCATTTCATCCATTTTTTCTTCCGCACACTTCCTAGATCCGGAGGGTCTTGCTTGTTCCCTGAAACGTTTAGGTTCTTTGGTTCTATTTTCAACCTTGGATTTTAATTTACCGTATGCCATCATATTTGATTCGATTTCTATGGCATCATCTTGAATTCTTTCCAGAGTGGCAGATCTTCTTTCTCTTAAAAGTAGGGCGAAGTCGGGTTCAAAATCCCTTGTGAAAGTTACCTTTGTCGCAGGTTGAGAGGGTTTTAATTCGGTTGGGATCTTATGGTAGAGTTTGTTAAACCTCTGAGTAAATTCGAGAACCGACTCAGAATTCATTTTTCTTAGAGCCCTGAATTCAGTCAAATAATAAAGATGATCTTTCTTTTCTCCCCATTGTCTTAAAAATGTGTTTTTTAGATCATCATATGACCAGGCTTATGGAACCTACCGGGAGCCCTCTGAACCAGGCTCTCACTTGTACCTCAAAGGTTTGAACTAATAGCCTTGAGTAAACATATTCATGTTCAATGCCGAGAATGTCAACAAACTGATCAAAGAAGGCTATATGTTCGGTTTTAGTTAAATATCCTTCCCCAATGAATTTCAGTAGGTTTTTCATGTAGTTTTTGGGTAAATCATGAAGGGTGATAGGAAGTGTTGGCATGTTTACAGACAGGTATTCTTGTCATTGATGGAAAGATTAGAGTATGCAGGGATGGAAAAACAATGACAACGTAAGCTCAAAAGAGATAGTGCATAGGTGCATGAAGAGTGCAAGAGTGTGCTTGTTTATTTGATGGCAAACCGATAGGCAAGGAAGAATAATAGTGATCGAAAGGCAAGATCGAAGCATTGATACAACTCCATTTCGGAGTATCAGATACTGGGATTTCGGATACCGGGAGATGGAGATGTCAAGAATTCTCACTACAGGAGTCGCGAAGTCGCAAAGTGCGAAAAGCCGAAAAGATGACCTGACTCCATTTCAGAGTATCGGATACCGATATTTTGAATATCGGGAGATTGAGAATTCAAGAGTTGAGACTCTTCAAAATAGGAGTCCCAGAGTTGCAAAATCCAGAATCCCAAAATCCTGAAAGAGGGACATCAACAAAGAATTTCACATACCAGGAAATAACTCCATTTCGGAGTCCCAGATATTAGGAGTTGAAGTGTCGAAACACTTCACCACAGGAGTGTCAAAATGCCGAATCGTCGAAATGCGAAACAAGGAAATACGGTATCTTTGATTCAACTCCATTTCAGAACATCGGATACCAGGAGTTGGAGGAGTTAAGCACCGAGACTCTTCACCACAGGAGTCCTGACAAGATAAAATGCGAAATGCTGAAATACAGTTGATCCAACTCCATTTTGGAGTTTCGGATACTGGGAGTTGGAAGAGTCAAGATTCTTCATCATCAAGAGTCTCGAAATTGCGAAATGTGAAATGCCGAAATCCCGGAAGAAGGAAGTGAATGTAGCAGACCACGTCAGAAAGGATAGGTGGAAGACTATGACATGTGGCATGATTAGACAATGATAAGTGTCAAGTTGATTTGGCATTTTAGGCCATGGGAATTCATAATTTTGAGTGACACGTGGCAGCCACTCGGGTCATGGAACGTCATTCAGTGATGCAAGACTGACCTCACTCTAGGAGTTTTTTCTTCGGGAGTTTTAAATCCATCACACCCCCAAAGTCCCGAAGGATGAAGTCTCGGGGTAGAGGATAACCGTCCTATCACCACGGATTGTGGACCATTGATATGGAGATCGAAGAGCTGTAGAGAAGAGCTCTAATCAGCAAGCTCCATTTCGGAGTTTCGGGGATCGCGCAATGGAGCGTAAAGAAATCCTCACATCAAGGATGCTGAAATGTCAAATTGTGAAATCGAAAAAGCGCTTTATGGATAAGTGCTCGGACACCTATGGTGGTCACATCATCAAAGAGATGTAGAGAAAATATTGAAGCTGAAAGCTCCATTTTAGAGTTTCGGAGATCACAACTTGGAGAGTCGAGATGCCTCACAACAGGATTGCCGAATTGCCAAAATGTCGAAAAGCGAAACACATTTTGGCTCAGCCTGTGGTCACAACCATTGGTCACATCAACGGAAGATGGAGGAAGGGTCTAGTGCAGACAAGCTCTATTTTAGAGTTTCGAGGATTGGGATGTGGAGAGTAACGAAATCCTTACCACGAGGATCCCGAAATGTCGAAGTGCGAAATGGAAAAATGAATGCAAGATTCAATGAAGTTAATTCAATGGTGCAGATGAATTTGAATAAGATCGGAGGGATATTGTTACACTTCACATTGTAACCGCTAGAAAAAAATGATGGTTTATGCCAGATGATGAGCTCGTCTATGACAGAGAAAATGAAGAGTCTCAACTACCAGAGCAGCTGAAGAATTTCGACTTAACACTCAGTGACAATTGACAGATGGATCTAACTGCCAGAGAATCTAAAGAGTTTCCATGATGAACAAGTAGAGTAATCAACATGAGAGATCATGCAGAAGAATTGCAGAAGCACATGCACAAGGTGCACAGAGTCTATAAGTATGCAGAATAGAGAATATCTGTGTTGTTGTTGTTGTGAGGATTCAAGAGTGTAGAAGGAGGAATGTACAACAGATGAAAAAGAGATAGTGCAGAGGAATGGCAGATCAAATGGATATGACACAAAGTGCATAATGGGAGAAGAACATAAAGCGTAGAGGAGTGTGTAGAAGACACTGATGCAGATAGAGCAGCTCAATGTAGAAGAACAGTGATAAGTCTGGTAAGCCAATGATAAAAATTGTATCACTGTGATAAGTTTCATTAGCAAAATTTATATGTAAGGGTGGAAGGGAGGTGCTAGGGAGGATTGTTGTCCTTAGACGTTCAAGTGGGTGCTTGAACATAGGGAGTTGTAACTTCCATCTGGTTGCAGCTAGAGAAACCATAGTGGTAGGGTGGTGCAAGGGAGAACTGTTGTTCTCTGTTTTACAGGTTGGTGCCTATATGATTGGAAGTTGGTGCTTCCATATAGTTGGTGTTGGAACACTTGGGTATTTGGTGCTTCCCTCTAGTTGGTGCTAGAGAAACCAGGGAGTTGGTGCTTCCTTATAGTTGGTGCTAGAGAAACCAGAGAATTGGTGCTCTCAGCAGGTAGCATCTTGCAAAACAGAGGTTGCAGCCTCATTATGAGTTGGTGCTCATATGTATGATAATGTAAAGAATGTAAAGATTACTTATCATATAAAGAAGTAGAGGTTTTTACCCTTTATGGGTTTCCTCAGGAAATATCTGTCTCTGTGTATCTCATATGTGTGACTGATGTTGAATGTGCTATTACTTATCTCCTTGCATTATTGTGATTATAATTGAGTGCTTTGTAAAGAGTTTAAAATAAGCATAATTGTTTAAGCACGGTAACAATTGATTCACCNCCCTCTCAGTTGTTCAACAATTGGTATCAGATTCGTCCCCTTTTATCTAAGGGTAGATCCTAGAGCTTAAACATGTCAAGCCATGAAGGAAATTCAACCAATAAGGCCCCTCTGTTCAATGGAACAAACTTTGCCTTCTTGAAAGTTAGAATGAGAACCTACATAATGGATTTAGGTGCAAACGTCTGGGATGTGGTAGACACTGGTTATGTAAAGCCAGTTGTACTAGCTAATAAGGATGACAAGCTAGAATTTATCTTCAATGCTAAGGCTATGAATGCTATCTTGAGTGGGCTTGCAGAAGTATAATTCATAAAATTCATGCACCTAGGAACTGCCAAAGAAATGTGGGACAAACTCATTAGCAGTTATGAAGGTAATGGAAAGGTAAAGGACGCCAAGCTTCAAACCTACATAATAAAGTTTGAATAGTTGAAGATGAAGGAAGATGAAACTATTGGAAAATACTTTCTGAGAGTAGAATAAATGGTAAATTCAATAAAAGAACTTGGTAAAAAAATTGAGGAACCTTCTTTAGTTCAAAAAATATTGAGATCTCTCCCAGATAGGTTCAACCCGAAGGTCTCTGCTATAGAAGAACTTAATGATCTAAAAACCTTTGAGTTTGATCAACTTCTAGGAACATTGACTGCTTATGAAATGAGAATAGTTAAAGATAAACCCACCTCAAGAGAAGCATCATTTAAAGAAGACAGGAATGAGGATTCTAAGCCCGATGAAATTGAAGCAAAATTTGTGAAGAGACTGAAGAAGGGATCAGGAAAATACAGAGGTAAACTACCTTTCAAATGTTTCAACTGTGGTAGGATAGGTCATTTTTCAAATAAATGTCCCCACAAAGGAAAGGATTAGACATGTGATGATTAGGAGAAGTACAAACACATAAATTTATTTAAAGATAATAACTTTAAGAAGAAAAGTCTTTGCATAAACAATGATGATGATCCTTCAGATGATGAAGACAATGACTCCTCTATTGAAGATAAACTAAATGACTTCATACTTATGGCCAAAGAGGATTATGATAATAACAACACAGGGAGTGATGTTAATGAAGAAGAAGATGTGGTTGACATGGAAGGAGAACTGATCAGTGCACTGGAAGAGATTGACAGACTAAGAATCAAGAACAGAAAGCAAAGACAATTGCTGATATAGTTCGAGAAAGACAGTAAAGAACCTGATGAAGACCTTGTCCTACTAAAAGTAGAATTAGAAGAGGCAAAGAAAATCGAAGACATTATGAAACGACAGTTATCAGAAAAGAAGGCAAGATGTGAAGCATTAGAACAAGAAGTA